>LPNX010290068.1:181011-214845 GCA_001517045.1 Pseudotsuga menziesii
GCACTACTCACAGTTTCATGGCATAGATTACAATGAGACCTTTTTTCCAGTGGCAAAGATGGATTCCATCAAGCTAGCTCTAGCCATTGCAGCCTCAAGGCAATGGGAGGTACATCACATGGATGTAAAATGTTCCTTCCTGAATGGAGATCTCACTGAAGAGATATATATGTAGCAGCCTCAAGGTTTTTCTACTAACCCTTCTCTTCTGTACAGGTTGAGAAAGTCATTGTATGGGCTAAAGCAAGCCCCCAAGGCTTGGTATGCCAAGATCGATAGCTTCTTGCTATCACTGAATTTTGTTCGGTACAAATCAGATCCAAATGTCTATTTGAAGTTAGTTAATGGTTCATTAATGATCATTTTGTTATATGTTGATGACCTCCTCATTACAGGAAGCTCACAGGCTGAGATTGCTTCCTTAAAAGGAGCTATGAACCAAGCCTTCTCCATGACAGATTTGGGGCTCTTAAGTCAATTTTTGGGGCTTGATATCTCTCAAACCAAAGCTGGAATCAAGGTGCACCAGTCCAAATATGCCTTGGACTTTCTGAACAAATTCAAAATGAAGGATTGCAAAGCAAGCAAAACTCCTTTCCGTTCAGGAGTGAAGCTGGAAGAAGATGATTCTTCATCGATGGTAAACAATACACTGTATAGGAAATTGATTGGATGTTTGTTGTATCTGACACATACTAGACCTGATCTTTGTTATGCAATAAGTGTGGCTTCTATATTCATGGATCAGCCTCAAGAGATCCATTGGAAAGAAGCCAAAAGGATCTTTAACTTTGTTCAGGGAACAAGGACACATGGGATCTTTATAAAGCAAAATCTTATCTTGATTTGATTGGATTTAATGACAGTGATTGGGAAGGTGATAGCACAGATAGAAAGTCCACTTCAGGATATGTGTTCATGCTTGCAGAAGGGCCAATCAGCTGGTCAAGTAAGAAACAGAGTTCCATTGCACTCTCATCTACAGAAGCAGAGTACAGAGGAGTTGTTAATGCAACAACTCAATGTTTATGGTTGCAGGGTTTACTTGGAGAGTGTGGCTTCAAACCAGAGTACTCAACTACCATCTACTGTGATAACCAGAGTACCATTCGAATATGCAAGGATCCAGTTCAAAAGCAGAGAACCAGACACATTGAGATCCATATGCACTACATCAGAGAACTTGTGCATGATGGCACCATTCACCTACTCTTCTGCTCATCTTCAGAACAAGTAGCTGATATCTTCACCAAAGCATTTTGTGAGAAGACCTTCAGCAATCTCAAATCACTGCTAGGGATTGCTGATCATGCTGTGCAAGCATGAGTGAAGACAAGATTCTACAATTTTGTTTACAGTCCATATTTAAGGGAGGATTTTCCCAAGTTGGTTTTGCCTCTTTCCTTGTTTATTTGGACATGCAGTATGTAACGGGTGACTAAGCCTTGTTGCTAGGCCCTATAATTTTCTGATATATTACTCATAAGTCAGGCTTAAGGGGGGGTGTTAGAATAATCAACCCATAGTTTACCCATTTAGACATTAATTTAATTATTTCTATCTTATTAGCCTAGTTCATGTGTCCCACCTTGTGCAAGTTGTTTATTACCTATCCATAATGGTCAAACTTGCCTGATTTGACTCATGTAGTGCATAAGAAATCACAAGGAATCAAATCTACTTTATTCCTGGCCTCCTAGGCGCCCTTCTGCTTTTTCTGCTTTATTGCCTGCTTTTTCAGTGTTTTAAGGCAAAAGGAAAAGTTAGACTAGGTGAGGTTGACTAGTTTTTTGTCCTACACATCCTCCTCTCTTTTCTCCATGCAAAAGCATGTATGAGCTGCCATTCCACCACTCTTTAGCTTGCCTAATCATTTTTTCCAATTCGTGAGCTCCATGACAGATTTGGGATCAGCTTTTTACATCTATGGGGGATTTGCTTATTTTTGGTAAGCCTGCTTTATGCTAGATTTGAATTGCTCCTCATGCATTCGAATCCTTGATGTATGTTATTTATTCAGCAACCTATGTTATTACAGGGTTGGCTATTGCACACTGATTTAATACAGTTTAGTGTTCAGCTCCAATTTTCAGTCTCTTTGTGAGTGATTTTGCATGATCAATTGTTAATTGTTGTGAGTAAAATTAATCTATCACCTGGTTCAATTTCTACAAAAACCACTAATATACCAAGATTACATAAATAATATGTAATGCACCACAATATAGGAGGTAATGCACCACACTATATGGTGTAATGTGTCATCATTAAGGGCTTAACACACATCACTAAAAACAAGGAACTATTATAGTTTGTATCGATTTTAGGGATTTGAATCGAGGTTATCCTAAGGACAAATATCCTACTTCCTAAATTGATCAAATTATCCTACATCTTTATGGATGGATTTTCTGGCTATAATCATATTGAGATTCTCCCTGTCGATCAACATAAGATGGATTTTATATGCCCATTGGGAACCTTTTCCTATTACAAACTACTTTTTGGCTTGAAAAATGCTGGTGCAACTTTCCAATGAGAAATTCCTTATTATTTTCATGACATAAAGCATATAGTGGAGCCATATCTTGATGATTTACCTTCTCACTCACAACATCATATAGATCACATTGAACATATTAGGTCTATTTTGCTTTGATGCCGCCACTATAATATTTGCTTGAATCCGCACAAATGTGTTTTATGTGTGGAGACTGGGCATTTGCTTGGTTTCATTGTTTCCAAGGATAGAATTCAAATCAATCCTTTGAAAATAGTGGCTATCTTGGCCATACTGCCACCCACTAATATCACTGAACTTCAAAGTTTGCAAGGGAATGAAAACTTTATGCATCGTCTTGTATGTAACTATGCAGACAAAATACACGGTTTTATGCAATTGTTGAAGAAAGGAACTCTGTTCATCTAGGGTGACCTCACTCAACATGCATTTGAAAATCTTAGACATGTTATTAAACATGCACCTATGTTACACCCTCCTAACTATTCGAAATATTATCTACTTTACCTTGCAACTTCCACTTCTACCATTTGTATGGTAATAGTGAAAGAAGATCAAAACGGCCAGGAACATGTGATTTACTTCCTCAGTAAGAGTCTTTTAGATTCTATTCAGAATTTAGCTTTGGATACGATCTTAGTTTTTCAACAATTTCATCACTACATTCTGCTTCACACAACTACAATTTTCGATGACTTCAATCCCATGTACTACATTTTGACTCATCAAGTACTGGTGGGAATATTCTTGTTTTATTGTTATCCTACAAGAATTTGACTTGGATTTTGCAAAATCTACTTCTAAGAAGTCCTTAGTGTTTGTAGGCACGCTCCTTTCCATCTCGTCAAATTTATCGGCCCTTTTCCAAATGGGTATTGAATCTATGAATTGTAGGCCTACCTTAATCGAGGGGCATAGTTATGTTATCATAATTGTTGACTACTTTACAAAATGAAATGAGGCTATGCCTACATATGCAGAGGATGGTAAGACTACTTCTCTCTTCTTGTTTAATCACGTCATTTCTAGGTTTGGGGTTCCTCAAGCCATAATTACTAACATGGTGATCATCTTCAGAATCAGATGATGAGTGAATTGAGTGTCAAACTAGGTTTTTGCCATGAAAACTCAACCCCAACTATCCTCAAGCCAGTGGGCGGGTTGAAGATTTTTTTTATTTTAAATATGCTCAAATGGATGGTAGGAACACATAAACACAGTTGGAATCTAACACTCTACGGATTGGAAGATGTTTTCATATCGAATGTGAAATCCCATAACTAAAACTAGTCATCGAACTTCTACCCAACACCACTACCGAAGAAGAACATTTTCTTAATTTGAATAACCTTGATGAAACTCATCGTGATGTTGCTGTCACAAATGAGGAACATAAAAAAATGCATCAAAGTTCAGTACGAAAAATCCGTCCAACCTCAGGAGTTTAATAAAGGTGATCTCGTTCTGACACATGATCAGAAGCATGATAAATTGGGAAAAGGTAAATTCGAGTCCATGTGGTATGGTCCCTATATCATAAGTCGAGCCTTGGAAAAAGAGGCCTATGAATTAGTTTATTATGATGGGATACCCTTTGGGAATCCCCACAATGGGATTTACCTCAAAAGGTACTATGCTTAAGTAATTTCGCATCTGTGCCTTGTGCATTTTGTGTATAGTGAACTTTTTGGTGTGGTGTGATTGATTTTTTATTTTGGTGTGTTTATAATCTCATCCTAGACATGACTGCTAATAGTATGTCATGTTTTGACTCTGCAGATGGATTTATTCTATGGGTTTGTGGATGGTGCTAGTCATCATACCCTGAGTCTCGCTTCAATGGCTTGGATGTTTTATTCTCTGGCCAATGAACTTGTAAGCTAAGGGGGAGTTTTCTGAGTTTTAGTTACTAACAATATTGCAAAGTATCACATAGTAATCAGATTGTTGGCTGATGCTTCCTCTTATGGTGTCAATCACATGATTGTTTAGTTATACTCTCAATTAGTGGTTTCTCAATTAAACAATGTTTATGCCATTCATAACCGTGTACTAATTCACCTCTTTTGGAGGGTACATACCCTTGAATAGTAATTTGAGTCTATAACTTATCAACACATTCCAAGATATATGAATACAATTGTTGATTCATTAGAAAACTATGTTTTGAATTGGTACATTATACATTTTTTGATAATTTTGTATAAAAAGACATGTAGATTTGTAACATAAATAGTATAAGATGATATCCATGTAAATATATCTCATTTCAAAAAATTTCATTTAAGTCACAAAGGTTTTTATATATTATGCATAAAAGTATGAACAAAATAGTTATGAGACCAAAATATGAAGCATATAGTTTTCAGTATAACATGATAAGAAAGAGTCTAAAGCTCATGAATTCCAAGATCACTACTAATCACTAATTTTGCTCATGGTAACACATGATGGCTCTTGCCACCCGACGAAGCAACCGACCAAATTTTCCAGATACACCAGCTATGTGGAATTGATATCACCACGATAAATCATCTATGGAAATGTCAGGGATATCCATAGTGAGCCTTTGAAGGTTCTTCTCAACCTCTTGCAGCTCCTCTACTACCTCTAGGTCTACAACTGCCATGACTTGGAATCCTCCCCCTTGTATCTCAATGGGACAATATCTTGCAAGTCTATACATTCCAATGTCTGCACAGTAGGAAAAAATGTCTCAGTACTAAAAAAATCGTATATTGAAAAAAGACATAAAATATTATAAAATATTAAAAAAAAAAAACAAAGTGGAATATTTAGATGACCCTAATGCTCTCCTTCTAGAATATCCAAGTCTAGGTCTCCTCAGAAATTGGTACCCGCATATGTGCAATCCTACACCATAAGGAGATGATCATTTAACCACTTGAAGAACATTGACCCATATGTGATAATTGGTCCACCGCCACCATGGCAGGATATCATCTCAACCCACTGTAGCATACATGGATCACACGGATTGAGATCATTAATCTCGATATACATCCTGAGGCGAGGGACCCTTTCCAGAAAGAAGGATACTATGATGTACCCATAATTGAACTGTTTATGTTCACCTCTTATGCATTTGGTGAGTTGTTCTTTCAAGTTTACCAAAACACCTTCATATTAGTTAAACATCATTGGGGCGATGCATTCCAATGCATAAAACATGTGTGCCCTCAAAGCTTAATGTGGTGCTTGACTTCCAGATACTCTTTCCACAGTGAAAAGAATGGTTTTGAGAGAACGATCTCTCACATGTTTGATGGGAATTTTCCCACCTATCATTTGGGCTCCTAAGGTACAATATTGCAAGATTAAATTCTCAGTTGTGGCTTCCCCACCTCTTGGGACTCAAAGAGATATTGGTACACCTCATATGGAAAAAAGTGTGAGGAAGTAGATATCGTTTACATCCAAAGTCAGAATGTGGGCCCCCACTTGGAAATATTGTTGATATGAATCCCACATCCGAATCAAATAGTCTACTAAGCATACATGGGCCCTCATTCTGGGCACCTAGAAGAATTTTGAGAGTCCACAATCTCTCAATTTTCGCACAGTGACCGAATCATTTTATGCTTGTATGTCGTCCAATTCATGTTCTATCTCTTTCCACTAAACCATGATGACTTTTAAACTTGTACAATAAGAAAAAATAAGTATTTTGGCCTCCCTTTCATGCAATAAGAATTTTGATTTTTTCTTCATATATTATTTTTTGGGATCATATTTCACCGTCGCACCTCGTCCTTACCCACAGAGTCATGCCTCCACACTTCCTGTGGGAAGAAGACATGGTGGCAAGCACTATCGCACTTCTTGCAAAGGGAAGGTGCGACAACTATGGCACACTTTTCTCCTTTGGGAAACAACCTATAAAACTAAAAAAATAACTTTAAAACAAATTTTAAAACCATCAAATTGAAGAGGAAAGGAAGAATAATTACCCGATCCAAATGGATTGTGGAATGGTATCTTGATGCTCACACAATCGCCACAGCTAATTTAACCTCAAAGAGGTCTTTTTATCCACTTCACTTGGGTAAAAATCAAATGGTAACTTTTTTTTTTACTTTTCACTCTATTTAGTCATTTTTGGGTAATATTTTAATATTATTTTCATTATTCTTACCCAAATAGTCAAATGTTATCAAAATTTCATGGTCAAACACGATATTAATATCTTTTGTGAGGATTGAAAGTTTAATGGATTTTTTTTGTTTACCAAAGAGTTTATTTTTTACTCTTTCATTCTCTCCATAAATATGAAAAAGCTTCTGAGTGCTTTGATACCATAGTCATACTCGTTAAAAACCAAGTACAAAGGTATTGACTATCCTTTATCAATTTTTTAGACTTGTAAAGCCACTTACAAAAAAAGAACCTCCACGGAGTCACCTTTAAGATCTTTTTAGACTCTCTAAATATGAAAATATTTGTGAGTGCACTTGTCACTTTCAAATCATAAAAGCATTTGAAATATTGTCTTCCCAATGGTAGTTTACCCCTTTTTCGGACCGGTTAGACTATTTAGGAAAAATGAATACTCTAGCCAATCATTGACTAGAAGAGTTCTCCTTGGTATTCTTTTATGCTTTTTTGGGCCTAGGGAACTAAATTTATGAAAAATGACATTTTCATAGTTTTCTTTAGATTTGTTCAGAATCTATAAACATGAACAAACACCGAGTTTTATTTATTTGGACTCGTTAAAGTCAAACATTGAAAGACCCTTTCAAGGAAAAAACCCCTTTTTTATTGGTTTCGTAAAATATGTGAGATTGGACTCATCTTATGATGAGCTTTATTGAGTTCTTGTTACCCTTTTCCATCTCGTTAAAAAGCAAAGAGGTGCTCATCCATCATGATGGGGAAATTAAGGGAATGGAAAAAAAATTTCATTTTTATTAATGGTTGCTTATAGTCACCTTTGAACATTACCCATGTTTGCATTTCATTCAAATAGTTGGGTATTCAGTTTGTCCTCGTGTCAATCCATTTTCATGAGTCATTTTACTCCTTTGATTCATTCAAAGAATGCATCATATTTTGTCGCATTGTGTATTAATCTATGCCTCATTATGTCAATGCTTCCAAGCCATTGGTCATGACATTCAATGTTCAAACGAAATTCTTGTGTCAGAACCAACCTCTGCAGTCAATATACCTTCTTTGTGTCAGTTACCTTTGAGTGAATCCCATGGTCTCTACACTCAAAATCACTTACAATAACTTTGCTCCAGTTTTGTTTCAATGAAGGGGGAAGCATCATGGCCCTCCTTTGACGAGTCTATTCCCATTAACACCAGCACATCATCTGAGAATTAACTTTAGAAATTGGTTGGTACCTTGAAGCCTACATGGAAGGTTTCCTCACTTTCGACAGGAGGATCCCATCATTGGCTTATGATTGAAAGATTCCACTGATTGTTCGAATTCAACTCATTTATTCACATTCAGAGGAATGTACTAAGATACCTTGGGAATCATTGGGATTAATGGTGATTTCCCTCGGACTTGTTAACGGTATACATTAATGATTGAAATCATACTATTCAATATTGGAATGAAGACCTTGGGTATTCTTAGGCATTCTTGTGTAATATTTTCCTTTCCCCCCAAGTTGTGATGGAGTATTTTGTATTTATAATTGAATATATCCACAATGTATGTATGGTGGCTATGCTCATATTTGTGTCAGTATGACATATATCTACACTGTATGTCTGGTAGCTATGTCCAAATTTGAGTCTTTCTACATGGATCTATGTTGTATTATGGTAGCCATGATTTCAGTATCTTCATATAGATCTGAACTGTATTAGTTGAAATTCATGTTATGATTCATTTGGGACATATATATCAAAGTGTGATGTCCTACAAGAAAACCTTGATTGTTGACAAGTTTCTGGCCTGTGGTTCTTTGCCTCAACGTTGTAGCCTTTCTTTATCAAATAATTTTACCTATCATTTCCCTCTAGCCTCATACATTGGGGGGGAATCTGTTACACCTAAATCTCATCATCATCATGATCTTGAGATATGTACCTCAACTTTTTCCTCAATCCTTGGAAGTATGTTATGACAGACTATTTGAGAAGAAGGTTTTTCCTTTTTATTCTTCATATTTTGAATCAATGCCACACCTTGCATACTAGAAAAAATAGGTAGCTGTCAACAATGCACATTGCAAACTGGAAAAGTGTGGTGCTACCCCTAATTTCCTTAAATAGGAATGTGTTACCCCTGATCAACCCTCCTTGTCCTTTGTTAAAGTGAGAAACCCTTCGTAAAAAGGAAAACATAATATTTTTTCAAGAAGTTTCTAGAAGAAACCCTCATGGAGGCTTATCCTAACTGATCAACATATGTGGAACTTGAATTCCTAACCTCTTGGGATGATCCCTTAACCTTCTCCTTCAATCCTCAACCTATTCTATCCACATTGTCCTATAAATCATGGCTCACCCTTCAAACTCTCCAAACGCAGCTTCCTTCGTTATAAATATCCTCAATAACTTGATTCACTCTTTCAATATGGCCATTTGTTTGTGGGTGATATGTCATATTCATATTTGTTCCAATTCATTTGAACAACCCCTTCCATAAGTTAGTTGTACACTTTGGATCTCTATCTGAGATGATGGACTTGGAAATCCCATGCAATCTAGAAATCTCCTTCATCTATATCTCTATTATGTTAGTCTCCTTATGCATCGACTTGATGGGATTAAAGTGAGAAACATTTATTAACTTGTCCACCACTATCATGATGGAATCATGTTGCTTTGATGTCCTAGGCAACTTGGTGATGAAATCAATGGTCACCACATCCCATTTCCACTCTAGTATTGGTAGCAGTTGTAACAAGCTTGTTGGATGTCTTTTCTCCACTTTTAACATATGATGTTACATGCACCTAGCTATATACTCAACATCACATTTCTTCCTTCCTATCCAAAACTATTGACTTCTCACTGCTACAATTGTATTTTAGTATGTAGGGTGTCCTACATATGGAACCTTAAGCATCTTGTTCATTACTAGTTTCCTTAATTCAGCAGAATTAGAAGCATCAAATCTATTTTTATGCATAAGAAATCCATCATCCTGAAACCTACAACCTTCATATTTATGTTGTACATTTTCCTGTTGCAATCCTTCTTTTACATGAAAGTAATATTCATCTAATATAAAAGCCTCAAGAATTCTGGCTCTTAAATTTGATTTATCCATGCTAATGGTTGTAGCATGTGTCGCATGTACTCTCGTGTTGAATGCATTGACAACCATGTTCTATTTTCCCTTAATATGTTTGATATCAAAATCAAAATCACAAATAAATTATATCCATCTTGTATTCCCAGCATTCAAAATATGTTTTTCAAACAAATACTTCAAGCCACTATGATATGTTCTTAGCTCAAACTTCTTACCGATGAAATAATGTCTCCATGTCTTCAATGTAAGAACAATAGTTGCAAGCTCTAAGTCATGTGTGACATAATTCTTCTCGCACTCCTTTAGTTTCCTAGATTCATAACAGACCACATTCCCATTTTGCACAAGTACTCCACCAATTCCTTCTTTGCAAGCATATGTACATACCACAAAATCTTTACTTGGATTAGTAATATTGATAATTGGTGTACTAGTCACCAATCTATTTAGTTGTTGGAAAAAATATTCACATTATGAAGTCCATTCAAATTTGACTCTCTTCTTCAGCAATGGTATAATTGGATGTGCCACTTTTTATAAACCTTCAATAAATATTTTATCATATCCATCCAATCCCATACATGACCTTACCTTTGATACATTTCTAGGTGTATGCCATCCCATAATTGATTCAATATTCTTTGGATATACTGCTATCCCTTCCTCATATATGAATTGTCTTAAATACTGAATATGCTTATGATAAAAAGAACATTTACTCAACTTATCATGAAGTATATTCTCTCTTAGCACCTGTAGTATTAATATCAAGTGCTTTACATGTGTGTCCTGTGATTTTGAATAAATAAGAATGTCATTTAAAAATACAATTACAAATACTTTGTTTAACTATCTGAAGTCAATACATAACCTCAACATTCCTATTTACAAACATGGATGCTTCTTATTTACTAACAGTATTGGTGTTCCTCATGGAGAAATGCTTGGGCATATGTACCCTTTCTTCAACAAATCTTCTAGATATATTTACAATTATTGCAATTCAATTGTGCTCATATTGTATGGAACTTTATAAATTGAGGTAACTTCAAGTACCAATTCAATAGAGAAATAATTATCTCTTTTAGGTGGAAAACCCAATATTTCCTCAAACACATCTATGATTTTTTGTAATATTGGAAAGTATTCCAAGATTGGGCCTTCACATTTTTCAGGCTCTTCCACATGACCTACATACAACTGGCTATTGAATTTGTGAACCTATTGATCTACAAGAAAATGAGAGCAATTGTGAAGTGGATTATGCAGTGGAATCTAAAGAACAATGTACACTAATCAAGACAAGTTTGAGACAAATATGCTAAGAATCGATTAGTAAATTACAACATTAATCTTCATTAATTCAACAGTAATACAACAATGTTACAATAAGGAGAATTTGAATCATGTGGATAATATTCAAATCTATCAACTCAAGCTGACTGAAAAGCTAACTAGGAGTGTCTAAATCACTACATGGGAGCCACTAGTTTAACTCCTGGTGTCTAAATCAATCAGACAATCGATTAAACTAGTTAAACCAGTTAAACTGATGAGGTAGGTGGAAAAAGGTGCCACTTCCCCGTGTAACCATGTGAAATTGGGGCTAGATTGACTGAGTGTGATTTGACTGAATGTAACTGAAGGTTAAATCAGCATAGCTGCTTACAACCATGACCAACTGATGGAGGCTGCTGGTGGCACTCAGAGTGGCTCCTATAATGTAGGGATTAGTATGAGAGGCACATAAACTCATGCATGAACATGCACTAAGTGGTATTTATCTTTTATCTGTGTTCCCCGCACTCTAGTACAATAATAATGTCCCCCTAAGTTAGGAAATATGATCAAATGAACTATATATGGAGAAGGGAGGATTATATAATCCTAACACCCCCCCTTAATCCTCACTTGGACAATTTTGTGCCTCGGAAACTAGGCCAAAATTCACCCATACAATCTAATGAAAAATAAAAACTGCTTAATAAATTAAGGAAAATAGGGAAAACCTCATGGGACCCCCCCCCCCCTAAAAAAACAGTAAATTAGGAAAAACAAGCTATATTTAAGACAAAATTTCCCTCTTTTGGTAATAACTTGTAAAATTTTGCTGCAATTTGCAACACTATGAAATAGTAAATGGAGTAGCTTGATTCTTCTGTGCAGCAGCATCCTGAGACTGTGCATGTGAAACTCTCAATTTCCTTTTGATCTGATTAATGTCCTTCGTGTTTCTTCTTTTTGGATGAGGAATGTAATGATAAATTTTGTTCTTCAATGGGCCAAATTGGTAATCATTCGCTATCATCAAGTAGCATTTCCATAGAATTTTGTTGCACTACTCTGTATATAGCGAAGTTATGTGAGAGAGTGCAACATTCTCATTCTGATACTAGGACCTTGTTCTCCTTCTGTCTTCTGGACTCCCAGCACCATCCCCAGCTATTTCAATGAGTTTTTGGGCCCATTTAGGCTTAGGCCATTGATTTGGAATGGGTGATGGATTTAGATCTAGATTCTCATGAGGTGCAACCTTAATACCAATATCATGTTGATATTGTTCCTCTTCATCTAAGTCTGAAACATAAGACAAAATATCATCATCAATAGGAAATTGAATACTTTTTATACCTCCTTTTGCTTCAGATGGTCTTGGATCAAGCAACTGATCTTCTTCAAACTGAACACTGCGCTCTATGAAGCACTTCCTAGTTTCTATCTCCATCAATTTATATGATTTTTCATCCTCAGCATATCCCATCAGTATCCATTTGCTACTCGGGGCTTGGAAGGCCCTTCTCTTGTCCATAGGTATTATGACCCAAGCTTTGGAACCAAAGACTCTCAAGTGAGAGACATCAATATTATGCCTATGCAATGCTTTGAATGGAGTTTCCCCAACCAAATATTTGTGAGGCACTCTATTCTGTATGTATGGAGCACAGTTTACAACTTCGTCCCAAGGAGGAGGAAGATTCTTAGCTTGGAGAAGACAAGTTGTCATCTCCTTTAATGATCTATTTTTCGTCTCAGCCACACCATTTTGCTGTGGTGTGTATGGAACTGAGTGTTCCATTCGAATCCCCTCTGATTCATAATACTACTAAAAATATCTTTTAATGTATTCACCTCCATTATCTGATCCAATGGACTTGACTTCTTTCTGAAACTATTTTCAATCAAGGCTTTAAAAAATTTACAAATTTCGAATACCTCTAATTTTTGTTTCATAAATATACCTAGCAAAACCTGGAAAAATCATGAATAAAATTAAGGAAATACATGAAACCATTGTTTGATGTTGTAGGTATAGGTCCTGAAACATCACTGTGTATCAGATCAAGTATAGAGGCAACTTTGTTTTCCTTCCCAACTTCATACCTCTTCTCTGGATGCTTACCTACCAAGCAACCAAGACATACTCCATCTAAATTTTGGATGAGAGGCAGGCCTTTAACCATTTTTTCATTATGGATTTGTTGGAGATATTTGAAATTGAAATTCCCAAATTTCTCATTCCACAGCTTGCTGGTGTTATTGGCATGAGTTAATAGAGTTGTTGGATGTGAAGCAGGTAGGGAATGGGAGAAATCATATGCCTTTGCGGCATGGTTTACAAATCCTTTCTCTATGACATTTCTAGTATCCTTTTCAGTGATTTCCACTGAGTCATATTTAAATGTAACTCTCTTGGGAGAGCATGTATAAGTCATCTGATAAACAAACATCATATTTTCTGCAAGAGAGGGCACATAGAGAACATTCTTGAACTCACCATGCTAGATTTTAATAGAACCTCTCCCAAAATATGGGATTTGGGAGTCATCTCCCATGTGCATGCTAGGTCCTCCTGATAGAGTGAGAGTGGTGAAGGAATTCCTTGTTGGAAACCATGTGGTTGGATGCTCCAAAATATATCAAGTAATATTTTTGACTGAGTGAGTCCTTCCTTCAAGGCATGGCATCTCTCATGATCTTCTGTCGGTTTTCCATCATCAGACGTATTTGCTCCTTTTGGGAGGGAAATAGTGTTCTATTCAAGGAGTGATGATAGTTGGTCGATTCTCTTCTTCATGCACTGGCTCTCAGGATGAAAGCCTCTCATAGAATATGTGTTGAATTTTCTTAAATTGCTTAGATGATATCTTAAAAAAATTAGTCACTAGAATATCACTAAAAGAACAACATGCATAGAAACATAAGAACACAAGAACACAAATATTTTCCTCAGGGAAACCAGAAGGGGGAAAACCCTACAAAAATTCCTCAGTATAGAACTCAACCACTGCAGTGTAAAACCCAGACAATAGCTGCTCTCTTATTTATGGTGCGCTAATCCTTCTCTCTCTTGATAAGACAAATTGAGTAAGTGTGTCCAAATGGAGAGGAGCACATCCCTATTTATATTCTTCAGTTGAATTGACTCCTAACCTAGTAGGGTCGAATTCTCTAACTGACTGTTCCCACTTGACAACTTGACACCACAAAATAACATTTATTATATTGAGACTTGGGTACTATTGAGATGACTTACATTTGGAGGTTTACATCACTTCTTTCAATGACACTAACAAGAACAAAATCATCTCCTAAAGGAGGAATACAACACATCTTGGAATATCTTCTGAAGTTACAATAATTTAACACTCCCTTTTAACTAGGAAGGTATTCAACCATAGAAACATCTGTTACTAAAACTATACAACTATTTGGCGAGACTCTATATGTCATAGGAAGTTTTGAAACATTGTCTAACATCTTCATCATCAATCTCAGCTGTAAAATATTCTATAATCTTCATCTTCCGTACATTGTTGGACATCTTATATTTGTCTTCTACTTAATAATCTTCTAGACCATCTTCTGTAATCTTCATCTTTCATATTCTCTTAGAAATATTCTATTTGTATTCTACTGAATCATATTCTGGACCATCTTCTATCAGTATGTGAATACTGAGACATTTTCTTGGATCTTCTTCTTGAAGCATCAGTATGTGAATACTGAATTGTCATCTATCTCGTCAGAGTATCATTGCTTGTATCATCACTATATGAATACTGGATCATCTTCTATAAGATTAGTATGTGGATACTGAGACATCATTTGTAACTTTATTATCTGCAACATCTGTGTAAGGATACTAATAACATAAAAAATCATCATTAACTTGTTACTGCTAGAAACTCAACAACAACTAATGCTAGATCATCACCTGCATAACCAACATAGAGATGTTGG
Source organism: Pseudotsuga menziesii (assembly GCA_001517045.1). Taxonomy (NCBI): domain Eukaryota; kingdom Viridiplantae; phylum Streptophyta; class Pinopsida; order Pinales; family Pinaceae; genus Pseudotsuga; species Pseudotsuga menziesii. The sequence goes on from LPNX010290068.1 coordinate 196,019, forward strand.
AACATCGAAACCATCATCAGTATACGAATACTGAAGTAACATGTAACTATAGTCATCAATGTATCATTACTGATCTATACCCAATCAATCAACTTTATCAATTATCAATACTAAAGAAAACAAACATCACAACAATATTGAACAACAACATCTCAACAATCATCAGTATAACAATACTACAGCAGTAATCATCGACAACCAACATCATATCAATACTGCAATAGTCATCAAGCATATCAACAATCAACAACAACCAATAGTATAACAATACTGCACCAATCATCAAGCATCTCAATAGTCAAATCAACAACCAACAATATAGAAATACTGCAACAATCTTGAACAATCAACAGTATAGCAATACTGAGGATACATATTTCCCTTCAACGTCTTAGAGTAGCATCACAATGAGTTCTCTGGTAGATCCACCCAAGAATTTTGTCTAACTTACTAACCCTTTCGAGCCAAAAAATCCTAGTTAGATAGATGGATCTCCCTGGGGACCAAGCAAGCCTTTTCTAGCTTTCTAACCCTTTCAGTCCAAACAATCCTAGCCATGCATACTAAGCCCCCTAGAATCGACAGGAATTTTCCGGATGACTAACCCTTTCAGTCCAAACAATCCTAGCCATGCATACTAAGCCCCCTAGAATTGACAGGAATTGTCTGGATGACTAACCCTTTAGGACCAAACAATCCTAGCCATACATACTCTCCTCTAGACTGAGCTACTCACCACTGCATCCATCATCCAACTACTATCACTTCCTCTTTTGAGAGAGGTCCTTTTGGACTACATCAAGATTGTCTTGAAAGTATTGGAACTTTACATGATCCAAAGGCTTAGTCAATACATCTGCTACTTGTTCCTCTATGGGAACATACTTTAGCTTTACGGCTCCCTTCTGAACCATATCCCAGATGAAATGAAATGTGTTTTGACTTATCATGAAATAAGGGATTCTCTGTCATCTTGATACAACTTTGATTATCACAAACGATATCAGTGACATCTATCTCTGCATCGAATAATATTTCCAACATATTTTGAAGACATACTATTTCGCTACATGCTCAACATGCTGCAATGTATTCTACCTCTACCGTACTAAGTGCAATACTGGTATGCTTTCTACTAAACCAAGAGATCATGTCTGATCCTAGTTTAAAACAAAATCCTGATGTACTCTTTCTGTCTTTGGTACTTTCACCCCAATCTGAATATGCATATCCATGCAACTTGATTTCTCCACTAGATGTATATTTGAGCCCATAATCTAAAGTTCCCTTTAGATACCTCATCACATGTTTTGCACCAATCACATGAATGTGTTTAGGATTCACCATGTACTGACTTAAGGTGTTTATTGCAAAACATATATCTGGTATTGTATTGGTTAGGTACATTAGTGAACTAATAATCTATCTATATAGAGTGGAATCAACAGCTTATGAAGTATCATCATTCAATAGCTTCAAACTGGTGGTCATCGGTGTAGTCATAACTTTACAATATAGCATTCCAAATCTTTTTAAGATTTCAACATTATATTTTCCTTGGTTTAGAAAAATCTCATCTAGATATTGCCATACTTCAAGACCTAGAAAGTAATGCATCATTCCAAGGTCTTTGATTTTGAATTCTATGGCAAGCCTCTTCTTACATTTGATAATTGACTTATCTTCTCCTGTCAAGAATATATCATCCACATATAGAAACAAAATTTAAATATCCATCCTCATCAACCTTATAGTAGAGGTTGGAGTCTACTTTACTTTTAGTAAATCCTAAGATCATCAGGAATCCATCGATCCCTCCATACCATGCTCTAGGTGCTTTCTTTAATCCACACAATGCTTTCTTTAGTCGGCATACATGAGTCTTTTGATCATTAATCTAAAATCCTTGCGGTTTTTCGATATATACTTCTCTGTCAATATTTGAGCCATTTATAAATGTTGTCTTCATGTCCATTTGATGTAGCTTCCACTTCATGTTGCATTCCAAGGCAAGGAAAGTTCTTGTTGAGGTGTATCTAGCTACTGGAGCAAAGGTTTCTTCATAATAAATTCCCTCTTTCTGAGAGAATCCTTAGGCTACAAATATTTCCTTGCATTTTTCTATAATTCCATCTGTTGACTGTTTAGTTTTGAATATCCACTTCGAAGATACCACTGACTTATCCAAGTTGGTCTAGGTACTACTTCCCACACATCATTCTTTATAATGGATTGGCATTCCTTGACCATTGCATCATCCCATTCTTTTTGTTTTATTGGCTCTTCAAAATAAGTTGGTTCTTTATTGACTAGATCACACATCAATGCCATCTAACCAGGATATGAATTTGGACTCTTCCTCTCTCAGATGGCTCCTTCAGGACCACCATGTCTTTTTGCTTCTTCAATTAATTCATGAGCCTAGCTAGGTTTTCTATTTCAAGATATCAATTCATTTGGTAAATCTTCAGGTAGATGGGGCTCTGTCATATCATGCTATTCAGGTATCTGTACTTCTTCTTTATTTCTGACTTGTTTAGGACCTTCAATAGTTTTAGGAGTTTCATGCTCCTCTTCATCCTCCTCGTCTTTTCTTGATTTTCTAAAGGTTGTATCTTCATCAAATGTAACATCTCTGCTAAGTTCAATTTGATGGTATCCTGGGATTAATATTCGATAAGCTTTTGATTGTTCACTATATCCTACGAACAATCTCTTATTTATGGAAGGATCTAACTTTGATCTTTTCTCCTTGGGAATATGAATGTATACATGTGTTTTTCAGGAAAACATACCCTTATAACTGAGCGTCTCTGGAGTTACCAACTTACTAATCTAAACTTGCAAACAATCAGCCATGTATAAATTGAGATAGGAATAGGAAGAAAATTGAACAAACTTGGTTTATGATGGTTGATCCTAGATTTTCTTCTCCTCTTCTAGTTACTTCTACAGCTTCCAGGGCATCTCCAATCACCTGCAAAGAACAAGTTATTCCCGCAAATATATTATATATATATCAATGGTTAATGAAATAACATATTCATAATGAAATTAAAAGATAATTTAGTAATCAACATATACAAGAGTGCACAATATTGGAAGAAGAACTTTATTTATTGATAAACAAGGAATGGTGAGATTACAACCCAACACCTGAAAAAAGTGCTCCTTTGCAAACCAAGGACATTGAGTTCTACTACTCCAACATGTCTAAAGGAATACCACCAACATTACTTTGCTCTTTTAGGACTGGTTGATTACCCCAAACCCATATCCTCTATTTATACATGAGGAAAGAGAGAGGTTTCAAAGGTTGATATGGTTGAGGAAGTTGGGATGGTTATGTTTAAGGGCCCAACTTTCCTCTACTAATCATGTTTATATTTTTTAATTTTGAATTAAGGTACACACAACTATTGATATAGGATAGTCACATATGACACACGACTTGCGTTAATGCAACCCATGGGTGCAAGCCCTAAAAATATACACACGAGTTGCAATGAACATACTTGTGTGTGATACACGGGTTGCTGTGCAAATAGTCACGTGTGCAACCCTAATGTATAAAAAAAAATATGTTCAGTTGGTCAGATGATGATGTATCAATAGTCATGCGCATCTATAGTGTTTTGGATACTTCAATCTAGTTTTTCCTTTTGTGTTCCGACATATTGGATGTCAGTACTTGGACAAAGAAGTGCCATTTTACATGATAACAAATGCCCCCTAATGTGTGAGGTCAGAGGGAAGAAATGGATGAAAAACATTACAATATTTAATCTTGGAGAACTCAAGTGACCAAGGCAGCAGAGAAGGTACTTGAAACATATACATATCAAATTGATATACAAAATCATATCTAAGGATGACATGTTCAATATAATGGAACACTAGATCCTTTACAATATTTGATTACATCATATGACACAGGTAACAAGACCACATTTATTACAAAGGTGGAGTGAAGCCACAATATACAATGATGAGTCTTCAAAATATGGAAGCTATGTAGTGAAACATAACACAATCTTGTGCAACTTAGTTTATAGATGTGAACCTAAGGTCTTTGTCAAAATCCAAAGGAACCAGTACAATTCCTACCATGTGAATAGATGTGCTGAAGTCAAGCATGGAAGGAACTCAATAGAATGTCAGACAATGAGTGAAAATGACAACTGAAGCAAAGGAGTTCACCAATAATGGTAGTGAATCCTAAGGTACCATTGTAAAAAATCTAGGTCTTTGTCTTCAAGAAGTGTTGATGAGAAACCGTACTGTGATGAGGAAGGTAATGAATAATCCAACAGATCACAAGAGTGACTAGGAGCTAGATACGTGAAGGTAGACACAAGTAATAATCAGATAGGATAATGATGGGAATCAGGATAATAAGCAGATGAAGGGGAAAATCCTTGAATAGTGAGCACGGCAAAGATGACCCAAGGAAACTTTTAACACGCAGATAGTATAACTAGACTTATCTGTCATGTAGGAGACATGATCAGATTCCCCATGTATAAAGGAAAACTGGAGGAGTAAAAAAACGAAGTAATAGCTGAGCTGAAAGTGTAAACTAAAACATGAGTAGCAGAAAGTTCAGAAAGTGCTATGTTGAAGGAGGACATACTGCCATTGTTTTATAACCCAAAGAGATTAATTCTTCATTATCTTTCGTGTTAAATTTTAATGAGTCCAGGAAAGTCAACTCAGGTCTCTCTTCATTTTTGACAATCTTGAAGAGGGGAGAGAATAATGCTCGATAAGGTTGCTGATTCGTGTATTTTACAAGCCTGAACTAGGACATGCTCGTTGGTGTTTTCATATTTTGAGAGTTTGAAAACTTTGAAGAAGACTCCAGGGGGGTGATTTTTCATACAATTTAGTCTCCTGAGGCCAGAAAAGTATAAAACAATCCACAAAAGAACTCTCTTAGCTCCCTAAGGTCTAAGGTATACCTTTTTCGTACTTAGTCAGTAAGGTCCGAAAAAGGGGTAAACTATCACCAGACCGACACACCTTCAATAGTAGCAAATACCCTAAGTTTAACAAGTGTGAAGGAAGGAAATATCACTCAGAAAGATCCATTTGATTACGAGAAATGGGGCTTACAACAGTAAAATCGATGCTTTGTTCTTTAGTTTTTAGTGATCATGACAAAGACATAAAGTACGCTATAATCTTTTTCATGTTTGGGTCCAGAGCACGAAAAAGAGAAAACTAAGTTCATATCGGGTGTTCCTTTTCTGTAAGTTTAGTCTCTCAGGTTAGAAAAAGTGATAAACCTATGCTTGAGAATACTCTTCTTAAATCTGAAGAAAAGAGAGTGCTCTTTTTTCCTAACTATTCCACATGGTCCTAAAAAGCGATAAACTACCACCAATGTGGATGCCCGTTCACTTATTCTTAATGAGTCTAAAAGAACAATTTTACTCGGCAGTCAAATATATTTTGAGGAGTTATACCTAGGACTAAAGATACTCCATAATGGTGGGGAGCCTTATAAACAAGGATAGCTCACAAAAATATGCAAAACGAAGGCTCATTTTGTCATGAAAAACTACTAAGAAGGATCCCATAAACCTACCACAATTGCGGAACGAGTACCAAATGATAGTAAAGTGTTCTAAACTAGGGTACCCATGAAAAGAAGGCCCTATCCATGAAGGAACAATGATGCAAGCGAGGTAAAAATGGTTTAACACCATAGTCCATGGTCAAAGAGGTAATCCTAGGGTTTAAAAACAGATAATGTATAGATGCAAAAGTACATATGAAGGACCAAATCCTACCCTATATGAGCAGATAACAACTTCTTAAAGATCTTCGAACCTATCGCACTTAGAAAAAGGTCATGGTATCAGTTCATTTATAAAAATATTTTTTTAAATATAGACCATAGGTCCAAAAATTTGAAAATTTTCTATATATAGTTCAAAAACAAAAATAAAACATACCATTTGACAATTTACCCAATTTGGCAAGTTTTTAGCTCTGGATTCAGCTGTTCACTGAGGATAAACCAGCGGGCCAAATGGACTTCCGTAAATTTTAGGTTGGACTACTCTCCCTACTCCTTATTTTCATCCATTCCAATTTTCAATTTTGTGAAAAAATTTATGGTTTTGTGGCGACCCTAAAAGGGTCACGCAGTACATGTAGCTACACCACTATGATAGTTGCGTACATGCATTTTACGTGCCACTTGCTCTAAAGAAACCCGTGTGTGACACACAACATTCTTAAAGAACAGTCGCGTGTTCTGCGCAACCTATCAAAGCTTGCAACTTGGCCAAAACTGAATGAAATCAATGTGTTCTAATGTTAAATAATGGTCAATGGACAAGTACAAGATGTTACTATAATGGAGGAAAAGAGAGAACAAAGACATGGATCAAGAAGCTCTATGAGATGCCCCCACATTACACGCTTTGCGACAATGTGGTTTACTAAACTTCTTATGTACTTATGGTATGAGGGCCAATGCCTATTTAATGGAACATCTAATCAGTCACTGGGATCATGACCTTGGTACTTTTTATCTTCAAGTGGAGATCTTGGAGGTAATAGTAGAAGACATGTACTTTATTACAGGGCTGTCTTGCAGAGGTATGCCCATGAACCTTGAGGGTACAGGTAGGGGTGGTGACCCTATGACTGTCTAGGACTATGTTGACACTTACTTCCCACCATGCACGCAGAAGAAGGGATCAAGCATTCCTATTGTTCACATAAACATATTTCCATTACAGGTAGTGGTAAGGACTGTGGTGAGAATTGCTAGATCTTCTGGATTGCATCTAGCTACTTGGAAACAGATGAGGATTGCAGTGGAATGTATGCAGGGTGTGGTATTTGAATGGTGCTCGGGTATGATCCCGATTATGAGGAAGGAGCTCTTTGACTGCAAGAGAGGATGCAGGAAAAAATTTGGATACTCAAGCATATTAGTAGCGTTCTTCTTTGAGAGAGTTCCTTCTCTTAGCCCCGTAGTGGCACTACCACCACCATCTCCTCGCCAGCCTAGAATGACTAGATGGGGAGAGGTATTCCTCCGCTAGGGAGGAGGAGGATATGTTAAGAGTGCTTATGATTATGACTTTTATCTATGGTGGGAGTGACAAGTACTAGCTCTCAAGAAATTTTTGTACACCAGGATGGACTTCAGAGGAGATAATGATCTAGTCCACCTGGCAAGGGAGGCATGGGGAGAGCTAGGTATTTTTATCTTTTTATGTTATGTGATTTTTTATGAATTTTAATCATAAAGTTATATATATATATATATATATATATATATATATATATATANGGGCTCCCTAGATCTTTTGTACGACCAACGTATCATCCGAGTTCTTGAGGGGAAGATGGTTAGTCTAACCCAAAGGGTCCCTACCATGCAGATTGAGCGGATTATTTTTATGATGTAGGAGTTCATAGTAGGGATTCCTACCACCAGGATATGCCTACTAAGTCGAGTATCCAGGGCCATTTTACATTACAAAGAGGCCCAGGAGGTAGCCGTAGCCCAGGAGGCTGAGGAGTAGGCTTAGATCTATAGGCATATTTATGGCTTACGATCCAATTTTTTGTATATTTATGCAGTTGTGATAGGATATTTGGATCAAGAATCTATCTATCTATGGACAAATTTTACATATATATATTTTTCCTGGTTATTTACATGTGTCTAAAATGTATCTGTTATGCTTATTTTACAAAATATGTCTTAAGTGTCAATCTAGAATATAGTTTGCATAAGAATCAGAAATTGTATTTTCATTTTTTGGAATGTGATTAAATGAAATCTAATCAAAATTTATTTCAAGTAATCTAACCTACAAAAAATGACCTAACAAAGTAGGGTTTCGCACATGATAGTCCCCATTGAGTTGGGGAACCATGAGTTGAGAATCAAGTCTCACCTGCAACCAGGAAATGCCACGTGACGCAAAATCCCATAGAAACTCAATGAAAACCCTGTACTTGGCCACATTATTAGTAGCAGGACCTAAGAAATCACCTCCAGAGGCGAATAACTGTCCCGAGGGTGAGTAAATGACCCATGCAGCTGAATCCAGGTTACAAAAGTATGACGACTAGCACCATCCGCAAAAACTATGAATCACTAAGTGAAAATATGTAACAACCAACAGATTGTATAACAAACACTAACCAGCTAACTACATACAAGAAAAATACAAGAAAAATACAAGAAAAAGAACCAAGCCTAGGTGTAGTACTTCTTCAGGTAGAGCCCATTTCTAGGCTTAGGCAACTTATTTCCATGAAAATCAGTTAATTCATATGCCCCTTTTTTGAAGACCTTTGACATGACGTAGGGACCTAACTACATGGAATTGAATTTTCCTACCCCCAGGGGTTCTTTGTCTTGATCCCAGAGCAAGATAAGTTCCCTTTCAGAAAAAACCCTTGGATTAACAACTTTGTGATACTGGTTTTTAACCCTATTTTTATGAGCCTCATTTTCCATCAACGCATCTCTGTGTCATTCATCTAACTCTTCTAAGTGCAAGAAACGTTCTTCTAACTCTGTGGTGCTAGGGAGTACATGAATGACTATCTTAAGCGATGGAATTTCACATTTGAACGAAGTGACTGCTTCCATCCGCTAATCGAGTTGGAAAGGTGAAAAACCCATGACAGTCTTGACATTGGTCTGGTATTCCCAAAGTGCACAATATAGCATGATGTGGCAATTTGACTGGCTTGCATTAATGGTGCACTTTAGAATAGTCTTCAAGGTCTTATTGACTGCCTCTACTTGGCCATTCGCTTGCAGGTAGAAGGAAGATGAGTGATCTTGCTTGAACCCTAGAATAATAGTCAGCTTGGTCATCATACGATTTTGAAAGTGAATGCCATGATTACTTACAATATCCTTTAGAATACCGAAACAAGTAATGATCTGGTTGAACAAGAAGAAATATTTCGTTTCTCCATCTACTTTGAAGGTAGGAATTGCCTCTTCCCACTTGGTAAAGTAATCAACAACGACAATGATATTTTTTCCCCCCCAGCCAAAACTGGGTTGGACGTCATGTAATCCACCCCACACTTAGTGAAGGGGCCTACAACAATAATGGGAAACAACAGAGCAGGATGTGACTGCATTTTCCTGGTGTAGAGTTGACATGGATGACAATGCTTGATAGCTTCCACACAATCTTTAAAGATAGTGGGCTAGAAATAACCAACACGTAAAATATTCTAGGCCGTTGTTAACCCATATAAATGACCCCGACACGCTCTGCCATGGGAATCATTTAGGACATGCTTAGCCTCATTGTGGGTGAGGAACCGATGCAAAATAAAATCTAACCATCTTCAATACAAAGTATCACCTATGATCAATTAGTTTTTTTCATTCATACATAGTTTACGTCGCTCTTCCCTCGAGAAGGATGCAGGACACTTCAAAGTCTGGAGATATATAAGGATATCTATGTACCAGGGATAAAATGTGGAAATCAGAAAGATATACTCATCTGGGAATGAGTCATCTTCCACCACTACACTTTCTTCAGTAGGAAATTCTGAGATAAGCTAAAAAAAACTAAGGACTTTTTAGATTTGGCAGACTGAAAACCAAGTCAAAATCTTGGAGAATGATGATCCACTTATTGAATTTTCCCCTGATTATCCATCAGGACAAAACATATTGAAAGGACTTACATCTTCCACTACAGTGTTTGTCCTCAGTAAAATGTAGTGACGCATCCTATGAACAGCATAAACAACTACTAATGCTAACTTCTCGACGTGCGATTATCGAAGTTTGAGACCAACTAATGTTTGACTAAGATAATAAACAACATGCTCTTGGAGATTTTCATCCTCCTGAACCAGTACCACCCAAATGGTCGACTCTAACACGCAACTAGATACAATATAAAGTCTTTAGAGTAATCTAGTGGCCATAACAAAGGAGTCAACAAGAAATATTTTTTCAATAACTCAAATGCAAGTTGTGCATTTTCATCCCATACAAATGGAGTGTCCTTCTTAAGAAGACACATGAAAACCTTATTTATATTGGCATAGTTAACAATAAATCGTCAAAGGAAATTATATTTTCCTTGCAGGCTCTGAATTTGCCTAATAGAGCGAGGAGGAGGAGTATTTACAATGGCCTCTACTTCCAAAGGATCCACCTGAATTCCTTTGTTTATGTTGGGGCGCATACTCCATGTTTGGGTAACTCCGCGGTTAATTAGAAAATTTGTAAGCGGAGCTATGGGCCAAAATAGTCTTAGGGGTGTCAGGGTAAGTCAAAACCCTCTGCTTTGTAATAAACCCGTGGTTTAAATCCGGGGTTTAGGGTTTTTTGGTGCCCATGGTTTAAGACCATGGTTTTGTAAAAATGCGCAGTATAAATAAGCGCCGGTGTAAAGAAGGAAGGTTAGGCTTTTTGATGTAAAGAAAGATAAGGCGAAGTAAGGTTGGTTTTTGTAAGGAAAGGATAAGTCCCAGCTGTGTGCATGGACGACCTCTGCAGCTGTGTGCGCAGAGGGTTTTTGTAAGAAAGGGAAGAAAGATCTGCAGCTGTGTGCGCAGAAGCCTGCTGCTATGTGCGCGGCTGTTAAGGACTGAAGGGATCTGCAGCTGAGTGCGCAGATCAACTGTGGTTTTGAGGAAAGAGGAATAAAACACAGTTTGTGGACGTAGCCCCTACACTGGGGGTGAACCACGTTATATTTGGTGTCGTGGTTTTATTGTGTTGTTTCTGCTTCTGTTATTTTCATGCATTAAACTGAATACATCTGATAACATAAGATCACTGCTAGTAATAAGCTTCGCTGTGAATTCCCCGTAGTGGGTTATGCAAGTTTAGTTTATTTATTGTGCTGCGAAGTCATATGTGAATGAATGATAAATTTACAAGTGTTGATTAATAATTGCTTTTAAAGGCTAAGGTACAGTAATACCCCTCTCTGCATGCAGAAACCTGATTCTGCGGCACCCCATTGCTGTTTCGGGTGAGACTGCAACCTGCGCGCAGGTTGTTGCCGAAAGGGCCAAAACGGTGGGTCTTTTGTTGGTGCGATGCATAAGAATTAACTCGGGTCTGCCCTATTGCCCAACAAATTGGTTCCGTTGCCGGTTGAACTCAGTACTTGCTCAAGAGGGGTTTACCTTGTACCACAAGGGCTATGTTTTGGAGGCCCTCTGTGAAGGACATCAATGATTGGTTTGCTGAGATCTGTTTGCAATTTGCGCAGCAAGAGAATACGAATTCATGTCGAAGCGCAAGTGACTTTTTACAACGAGCAACCTTGTGCAACACGTGAACAATGAGGTATCCTGCGCTGTCGATTTTTGGACGACGCGCACATTGGAGGCCTTTGTGACAGAGTTTGCCATTGATACAAGCACTTCTTTCAGCGAAGCTGAACGTTAGTTTTTCAAAGGTCCCCGTGGTAAGTTTTTGAATTTATTAGGCTTAAGGATTAAAATACTATTGGCCGATAAGGGTATATTGCTGTTTGAATCCGACTATTAGTTTAGTAGTACTAACATATGTTTGCAAGTGACACTCTCTTTGACGAGCAAAGCGGGTTGCTGCGAAACGGAAAAAGGTATAAGCGGAATCTTAACCCCCCTTCCTTAGGCCAGGTTACCACGTCCACCCCTGTCAACCCTGAGGAGTCAGATTTCGAAGAGAACCCTTCGGTTGGAAACCCTTCGGTCACCCCGCAACGCCGCTCCGCTACCCCTGACATTCCATCGCAGTCTGAGAATCAACCAGGCTTGAGTATTCCGGCCACAGGCCAGTCTTCCCCCGCAAATCCCCCCCCCTCCCGAAACTCCATGGCCCACATCGTTGATGACATTAAACTCCCCCTCTTTAAAGGCACGGGATCCGACGACCCAGAACAGTTCTGGTTTCTCTGCGAAGCGGTATGGACCGTGAAACAAATTACAGATCCGGATGTGCGAGCTGCGCAGCTTATTACATCTTTTCGGGACCGGGCTCTGACATGGTTCATGAAATTTTCCAGCACTCAGAGCCCTACTTTAGGCGAGATCAAGGCGACCATAATCAAAGAATTTAAGAAGCCTAAATCGGAGTTGCAGAGCATCACTGAACTCAAGGAGATTCAACAGTGGCACGACGAATCAGTCTGGGACTTTGATCAGAGATTCAAAGTTCTACTGGACCAAGTCAGCTTTACCATTTTCCTGCGCAGCACAAGGAATGGTTTATTGCAGCTTTGTTACCACATATCCGAACTCCACTCATGCAACAGAAAGTTGCTGACCAGCAAGAGGCTCTAGAAATCGCAATGAAACTAGAGACTGCCCCTGTCGGAGATGACTCTGGGATTGCTCAAATCCAAGCGCAGTTAGCTGCGATGGCCCTGGAACTCCGCGAGATGAAAAAGGGAAAATCTGATCGCGAAGCAGTTTGGTGTACGCAATGTCGGACCGAAGGACATGACAAGGAACGGTGCCCTCTCATAGACAAGTACCTGCAGACCGGTGCGCCGAACCCCTTTCCACCACAGGTTCTCTATTGTGAGCTTTGCAGAATGATAGGTCAACACCGACCTGAGAACTGCCATCTGCTGCAAAGGTATAGACAGGGACCTAAGAACTCCTACTGTAAATTTTGCAAATCTGTAGGTCATAATGAAGAGGAGTGCCGCACCTATGATGCCTACCGGGTGCACACTGAAGACCCACACAACGGTAGTTATGGCTACCAGGGGGGTGCCTCTGGACGAGGTACCTTTGGAGGTCGTGGAGGCATGGCCAGGCGAGGCCGAAACCAAATTGTGTGTTACAATTGTAACCAAGCCGGGCATTTGGCTCGCGACTGTTGGAACCCCACTACGACGTGTTGGTATTGCCGCGTCGTAGATCATGTGATTGAGCAGTGCCCCCAGTTGATCGCTAAGATTGAGGCACGATAGAATACCTCTACTCAGAGCCTCCAGATGATTTCTGTGGAGCCCTGCCCTGTGGCAACCATTAATGTCGTTACAAGAAGTGGACTCACGACACATATCCAAGAAACGCCAAACCACCCTGTCGAAGCCCTAGTTCGTCAGGCTCCTGAAAAAATTCCTGCATTTGATATCCTCAGAGAGAAAGAGACATTCATGGCGGCCAAGAAAGATTTTGCTGGCCCTAGCCCACCCAGCGCGCCTATGCAGCCTCAGTCGCTGCCCTGCGACGCATCGATGGATAAAGTAAGTATACTATCTACCTTTTTGCACAGTTGCCTCAAACTTTTAAGAAATCAAGCTGCTCTGAATGAGCTGCAGAACGTCATCTCTTCCTGCGAGTCTTTGCAAAGTTGTGGTCAGGACAAAACTGTCCATCGAGTTAGCAGGACCGGTAGGGAAATGCGATTGAATGCTCAGATCGGGGCATATGATATGACCGATGTTATTCTGGACTTGGGGTCCGATGTCAATGTTTTAACCAAACAAACCTGGGAACAAATGGGGAAACCTACCCTTGCCTGGTCTCCTATACAGTTGAGGCTGGCCAACCAGCAAAAGATTGTACCCTTAGGAAGATTCCTGGATCTCCAAATAGATATTGACGGAGTCAGTACCTTCGCAGAATTCGAAGTAATTGAGATCATTGATGACAGCAACCCTTACCCGGCCCTGTTAGGAATTGAATGGGCAATGGCAAATGCTGCAGTAATCAACCTCAAAAAGAGACAGATGGTCTTCGAAGGGAAAGACTTCAGGGTCATCCTGCCCCTAGATCCTTCACAAGGGGAACGGTATACTAAGCCACTCCCCCATAACGATCAGGCTGATGTGGAACCTATATCTACTATCACGGCGCAGGACGAAGGTTACGCGGATCCCCCGGCCGCAGGATGGGAGTCTGGTAGCTCCTGTATAATGGACTCTGAAGAGGAACTAGAAAATTGGCAACACTGATTGTCTGAGCACCATCGGGGCAGCAATGCCTGCCTTACCAAGTCTCTCAGATGGGTCGACTCACAAACCTGACATATACCTGTGTATGATGGTTCGATAGATCCTGAATCATTTATCGCACAATTCTTGGCTCAGATACCCGACCTACAAATACTGGAAGCCCTAGAGTCAGCATTCAGAGCCACCACAGTCAGATGGTGGATGAGCCATAAGAAGCAGATCCCTACTTGGGAAGTATGTCAGAAGCTCCTTCGCCTACGGTTCTCGGACCAGTTGGCCATGGTACGAAGTAAGTTTGATGGAAAAACTTGCCCTCAGGACCACCTAAGAAAATGCTACGAGGCATGGAAGTATGTCCCTCAGGATGAGTGGGTACATAGATTTGTCCACACGCTGGGACCATTGGCGAAGAACTGGTACGCGGAGGCTGAACTTCGCCAATATACTGTAAGCTGGGATTGTCTTATTCATAGCTTTGTCAATACTTTTTCTACTAACGATGTCTGTCCAGCCCTAGACGCAGCTATCAGGGTCATCAATACTAAGTTATTTAACGATCAAGAAGTGACTGAAAATCATCCTGATTGGGCCACGCAATAAGCCTTCGCAGTAAAATGTTATAATTTCACAGTCGACGAAGAAGCGGACCCACGCCGTCTTGATATCCCAGAGTCAGAAGGATATTGTGACGTGCATGGACCGGCAGTCGAAGTTCCCGAAGTGACACAGCCCTTGAAGACACGCACAGTTAACATTGGATCTGAGGCACAGCCTAAGTTTGCTACCATTGGCGACTATTGGGACGACGAGATGGTAAGCAAGGTAACTCAACTGCTCCAGGAATACCAAGATCTGTTTCCAACAAAGTTTTCTGAAATGAAAGGTATCTTGGGAGATATCGGAGTAATGAAGATCCCCCTGAAGCCTGATGCCAAGACGGTGAAGCAGCGCCCCTATAGACTGAATCCAAAATACAAGGAAAAGGTTAAGCTAGAGTTGGAAAAGATGCTTGCTGCAGGAATAATTGAACCTGTTGAAGAATCTGAGTGGGTCAGCCCTATGGTCGTCTAGGAGAAGAAGACTAAGGGTGAAATCTGAATCTGTGTCGATCTAAGGAAACTCAATGATGCCTGTCTGCACGACCCTTTCCCCACTCCCTTTACAGATGAAGTGCTCGACAATGTCGGAGGCCAAGAAATATACTCTTTTACCGATGGTTTTTCGGGCTACCATCAGATCCGAATTGCTCCAGAGGACCGACACAAGACAACCTTTGCTACCGAAATGGGTTCCTTCCAGTATACCGTCATGCCCTTCGGGTTGAAGAATGCACCTGCCATATTTTCCCGAGTAGTCATCTCCGCCTTTAAGGAATACATACATAAATTTTTAGAAGTTTATTTTGATGACTGGACTATTTTTGGGCTAGTAAAAGACCATATAACTAGTTTGAGACTTATGTTGGATAAATGCAGACAGCACCAAATCTCCTTGAATTTAAAAAAGTGCATTTTTTGTGCGCCTTTTGGCATTCTACTTGGTCATGTGGTATGAAAGTAGGGATTGATGATGGACCCTGCGAAGATCGCTATTATTGCAAACCTGCCACCTCCAAAATCCGTCAAACAACTTCGAACAATGCTTGATCACACCGGCTACTATAGGAAATTTATCCAAGGATATGCCAAGATTACCGCCCCAATGGAAAGGCAACTAAAGAAAGATATCAAGTTTGAATGGACTCCAGAATGCCAAGCAAGCCTCGACATTCTGAAAGAAAAAATGGTCACCGCCCCTATCCTTGTATTCCCTGATTGGAACAAGGAATTTCATGTGCATGTGGATGCATCCTCTATTGCTTTAGGTACTGTGCTCGCTCAGCCAGGCGCAGGTAATATCGATCACCCTATCTCTTTTGCCAGCAGGAAGTTGTCTACAGCGGAGAAAAATTATACTACGACAGAGCGTGAAGGACTTGCTATGGTATATGCATTACAAAAATTTCGGCATTATCTTCTAGGTTCTCATTTTAAGATGTTTACTGACCATTCTGCTCTGAAGTACTTAGTCAACAAACCTGTGCTAGGAGGAAGAATATGCAGATGGTTAATTCTATTCCAAGAATATGATTTTGAGATCATTGTTAAGCCTGGACGACTTAACCTAGGACCTGACCACTTGTCGAGGCTCGAGTCAGGCGAGGAACCTACCAATATGGACGAAGGCCTCCCCGATGCACAATTATTCACTATACAGATAATTGATGACTATTTCCAGGATATTGCTCAGTATTTGTCTACAGGTATCCCCCCCGCAGAGATGACCACACAACAGAAGAAGCAGCTGGTGGTTCGAGCCGCAGACTTCAATTTAATAGCAGGACATCTGTATAAGATGGGACCAGATGAGATATTATGCAGATGTGTCTTGGAACACGAAAAACCTCTAATATTGGCAGAAGCACACTCTGGCGCAGCAGGCGGTCACTATGCAGGAAAAGCAACAGCGCAGAAGATCTTGACAGCTGGCTTATGGTGGCCCACACTTCACAAAGATGCAAGAGAATACTGCCACAGCTGCGACATCTGTCAGAGGACAGGTAAACCATTTAGGAGGGATGAAATGCCCCTAGCTCCGCAAATAACATTACAGGCCTTCGACAAATGGGCCATTGACTTTGTTGGTCCCATCAACCCCCCTGCAAAAAAGTCAGGGGCCCGATACATCATTACAGCAACTGATTATCTTACCCGTTGGGCCGAAGCTCAACTCGTCAAGACCTGTAGTGCTGCTACCGCTGCAAATTTTATCTTCGATAACATCTTATCCAGATTTGGGTGTCCCAAAGTTCTTATGAGTGATCAAGGGTCACACTTCCTGAACAAGACTATTGAAGTATTGACCGAAGAATTTCAAGTTTATCATCAAAAGAGTACCGCATATCACCCACAAGCAAATTGGACTGTCGAAGCTTTTAACAAAATCCTTGAGCATGCCTTGACAAAGGTTTGTAATGCTAACAGGAATGATTGGGATATTCGAATTCTAGCGGTACTATGGGCTTACAGAACTACTTGCAAGAAGTTGACAGGCCATACACCCTTTCGACTAGTTTATGGACAAGAAGCTGTCATGCCCATGGAATATATTGTTCCCAGCTTCCAGATCTCTGCTTTCACTGAGATGGATGACCCCGCCATAATCACAGAAAGACTGAAGCAGATATTAGAACTTGAGGAGGATAGACTTGTCACAGGCTTCCAGCAACAAGTGCAGAAAGCTCGAGAAAAAGCGTGGCGCGACAGGCACATCAAGATGAAACATTTTCAGCAGGGTGATCTAGTGCTCCTTTATGACGGCAGATTCATGAAGTTCCCCGGAAAGTTTAAAACACATTGGAAAGGACCGTATGTAGTACAGAAAGTTACTGATGGGGGCCCAGTTCAGCTAGCCAAGTTAAATGGTGAACTTTTCCCCTCTATGATAAACGGGAGCCGTTTAAAAAAGTACATAGACAGGCCAGGTACTCAGAACAGGAGATAGCTCCAACTAAATAAGTAACATGCTCGTTGCACTATGTAGTCTATTTTGTCCTCAGAATGCGAAGTAACAAGCTGGTCGTAGGTCGCAGGGTCAGGTTGTGTCGAAGTCGAAAATTGTCAAGGTGTGTCGCAACCCAAAATGTGACGGATGGGACATACTGCATTCGGTGGCGCTAGCATGAGCGTTGCTCTCATTACTGGTCATAATGAGATTTTGGGAAAAATCCGGCGCTGTGTGGAGCAGATTCCCGGAACGTCGTCAGATTTGGTATCATGTCTACACCATGATGCCAAATTCAGCATTGAGATTTTATAAGGAGCTATCTCGACTCGTAATTTCTACCTGAAGCACATCCGTGACATGTTCAGCCCGAACTATGTCGAACGACTGTAATGTTCAGACGCTAGTACGGGAAGTAAGGGACAGAGGTCTGCAGCACCTTCTAACTGCACCGTTAACACAGTTCTGCTTGGCTAAGTACATCGACAGGTAGGAGTTTGCTCTAAATTTGCAAAGACGGCCAGGAGTTTGCTTTAACGTAGAGAAACCAAAGGCATGAGGCCTCACCGAAAGAATCTGGGAAATCCCCCCAAGCCGTCTTTTGGTGTAACAGAACCATGCCAGCTAGGCTCCTCCCGCGGGGGGACACGCAATTCCAGGGGACCCTAAAGTCGTGGATGGTCAAGTATCGGCCATCACAGAACAGGATGGTGTTGCAGGTGGTCGCGACGGCTTTCATCAGTAAAAATGCTGCAAAGGACAGAAGTATGCAGCCGGCAGTAGCATGGAGAGCTTCACCAAGTAGTACATTATGTCTCATCAGCAAAATTATACCACCAGAGACGCTGCAGAGTGTCCCGGGACGGGCCACTAGTGAGTCTTAGGGGCCTGTTGGGGCGCATACTCCATGTTTGGGTAACTCCGCGGTTAATTATAAAATTTGTAAGCGGAGCTATGGGCCAAAATAGTCATAGGGGTGTCAGGGTAAGTCAAAACCCTCTGCTTTGTAATAAACCCGTGGTTTAAATCCGGGGTTTAGGGTTTTTGGGTGCCCATGGTTTAAGACCATGGTTTTGTAAAAATGCGCAGTATAAATAAGCGCCGGTGTAAAGAAGGAAGGTTAGGATTTTTGATGTAAAGAAAGATAAGGCGAAGTAAGGTTGGTTTTTGTAAGGAAAGGATAAGTCCCAGCTGTGTGCGTGGACGACCTCTACAGCTGTGTGCGCAGAGGGTTTTTGTAAGAAAGGGAAGAAAGATCTGCAGCTGTGTGCACAGAAGCCTGCTGCTGTGTGCACGGCTGTTAAGGACTGAAGGGATCTGCAGCTGAGTGCGCAGATCAACTGTGGTTTTGAG
>LPNX010290068.1:215078-313045 GCA_001517045.1 Pseudotsuga menziesii
GCAACGCATAAGAATTAACTCGGGTCTGCCCTATTGCCCAACAGTTTAACACTATAAACCTGAGTAGCCTTCCTGACTCAACGCAGAAAACACACTTGTGGGGATTCAAGCATATTTTGTAATGTCTACATTGTTCAAAAATTAAGCAAAGTTGATCTGGATGGTCCCTCCTCTTACAAGAATGGGCAGGCAAACCATCATGGTACAAATCGACAATATTTTTAATGTCGTGGAAGCAAATGCTCATTTCCTGCTGAAAGGTAGCCCTAACATTTTTCAAACTAAAGTGAATTTTCTTGTAGGCGAAGGTACCCCATGGAGAAATAAAATCTGTTTTTTTTTGGTCTTTCGACTTAATTTGGATTTGATTGTATCCGAAAAAACCATCCATAAACAAAAAAAATTCACCACCCACACAAGCATCAATAATTTGATCTATAAAGGGCATGGGGTAGTTGTCCTTGGGACATGATTTATTTAGGTCTCAAAAATCAGTGCACACGTTTATTGTCCCTTGTTTCTTATCAACATGAACGGCATTAGATACCCATTCCGTTAAATCAATCAGGAAGATAAATCTAGCTTTCAACAACTCTTACACTTCATCCTTAATGGCTACCACTATACATGGATCGACCAGATGAATCTTTTGTCAAACTGGTTTAGCGTCTAGATAGGTTTGGATTTCATGTTCAATGATCGATGGATATATTCATGGAATCTCCTCATATGACCAGGTGAACACGTCACGAAACTCCTTAAATAAGGCAATATATATAGCAATGTCATCCAGAGAGCAGTTTGCACCGATATGCATGTTTTTGACGACGTCAGGGTTCACAAATATGTTGATAGCAATAGTAACATAAATATTTTCCATATTCCCCTCAGAAAAAATTCCCTCCTTTGGAAAAGGATTAATCAGTAGATGAACATCTTCCACCAATATCACATGGAACTCCTGGTTTTCAATTCTACTTAGCTCTAGAAGAAAGCAGGACTTATGGTGAATATCTTCACAAATCTTATCTCGTCCACACATAGCTTCCACAATGGCTTCATCCAAAGGCAAAACCATGTCTAAGCAAGCATCTAAATATAAAGAGTTCTCTTCCCAAGTAGGAATATAAGCTTCCTCCAACTCCTTTGAGATTGAAGGAGTCACAATAGAACTAATAGTGGTGTTAACAACTTGATAAGCCACTTCCACCATCGATAAGGTCACCTCAGGTTCATGACGGGAAGGAAGGACCCAAGGATCCATTTATCGACAATCGTCGCAATAGACTTCCCTACACTAGTAGAACCTAAATATTTTATAAGGGTTGGGATATCAAATGTGCCCATTAACGATGAATACATTCCAACCCCCAAGCTCTCATTAGTCAGCCTAATTTGATAAAAAAGGTACAGTGGACTCATTATTTTTCAGATGACCCTTCCGAGTGAAACTAAGCTGGTCAAGAGTAACCAACTTCCCTTCATGTGGAAAAAATACCACTCACAGAACAATCGAGGAAATCACACACATGACGCAAGTCCATCTTCTCCCTAAAAGAAAGTTATAGTCCAAAGAAGCATCAATCACCTCTAATTCAACATCCACTTCTTTCCCTTCCAACTTAATCTCAAAAGCTGGTAGGATACCATATGGATGGAAAGACCTCTCGTTGAAAGCAGTAGGTAAGGTATTTTATGGAACTAGCTCTGGGGAAATTAAATCCTTCCAACAATAAATTGACATTACACATGTGGAAGTATGTTCATCAACTACTGTGCGTCCAATGGTTTTTCCGCCATGAACGACATCTACTGACAAAGCCACATGATATCGTAGGTGAATCTTAACATCTGACATATTAAACTTCACCATGAGGCTCGATGAATTCATACTGTCTAAAGTTGCTAAGAGGACCTCTCGCTGAGCATGAAAACTTTGTATCACTTCCAATGTCGACATCGCACATTGGGTTTGAGCCAAATATTCAACTACATAGTATTTAGAAGCGACCCTAGAGTTAGGATTGTGAAATGATTTTTTGAAGACACCTTTCAGTATCTTAGGCATTGGGTCAGCATGTTTCTCTATCGTGAGAGGGTTAGAATTTTCAACAGTCGTCTTACCCTTCTCAGAAGCCTCCGCTTCATAGTTTGTGTTTCTTGTCTGGAGTAAGGTGTTTGATGATACCATGTTGATATAGTTCTGATTAGGAGGGGCACTAAGAGTTCCCCTGGCTACATTAGAAGTAGAAGTTGCGTTCTGTCCTTGGGGAAATGGATCCTTCAGGACAACCAGTTGTTGGTTTTTAAGAAACTTCTGGGTAAGAGGGAATTGATGGTTCAGGTGGTCTCCCTAGCACAAATTGCAAGGAAACTTTACCTTATTCTTATCTTTATTACCCCCATCAGCATTGTTCGTTGGTTTCGGCTTGTTTTGATTACCCTCACCCTTCTTCCCTTTCTTCTTTTTCCCACTGGGCTGCTGATTTACCTTCTGAGAAGATTGTGTAAAAACATTTTCATTTTGAGATGAGGGGTAGGCAGCCTTTGTTTCCTCCACTGTAGACTACTTCACTGACAACTCGTGATATTTCTTGGACAGTGACTCTACAGTGGGAGAATTAACTGAACCAACCACACCATTGGCATGGGGTCCAGGATTGCATTAGAGGAAATTTCAACTCAAAATGGGCCTTTCAACCTTGATTCAAATTCCATGTCATCATGTGTTAGCCAATGAAGTTGCTTTAAATTTGAAATACCATATACCTCTTAGACAAATTTTTAATATAAATTTGGGGATATGTATCATAAAAAAACTACTTTTTTTGTTCGTATTTTCGATATATCTCCCTGTTTTTTTACTCAAATTTCAAGCGGGAGAGCTCCCTAGATGCGGAATTGAATTCCACATCCAACGAGCTCTCCCAATTGAAATTTGATTAAAAACATAGGGAGATATGTCAAAAATATGAACAAAAAAGTAGTTTTTGTCTTTTCTTCCTCCAAAATTAATAAATATTATTTTATTATTTTAACTATTATTTTATTATTTTCCTTAGGAGGCCCATTTTGAATTGAAATTTCCTCTAATGGCTTTCTTGACACTATTGGTAGAACACGGTGCCTCAAGTATAATCTCACACAAGATCCCAGACTGAGCATAAATCAAATCTAACTGCTGGGCCCCGAGGATAGCCTCTTCTTCTATGCTTGCCCCTGTGGTGGATATGCCCTTAGATATGTAAGGTAGTAAATATTTTAAGAAACACTTTAATAATATTTTAAGGGGCATGGTGGCTTTGATAAGCCTCTTCTATCTTCGCCACTCTTGGATATGATCTGAGATGCGCGTGGCTTTATTTTGCCGAAAAGTCAACAATAGATCTGTGTTGACATCATACCGGACATGAATCTAGAAGTGATTTAGAAAAACAGTCGCTAAGTCCAAAAAAATGTCATATGCACCAAAGGGAAGTTAAATATACCATTTTACTGCTACATGAGTCAAGATTCTTTGGAACAGCCTTAACCGAACAGAATCATTATTCAGTGAGTTCGAAGAGCACCATAAGTGAAAAGTGGTTATATGGGCACCTGGATCTTAACCAACTTTGCCTTCAAACTTCATAATATCTGAAGGTAACTTAATCGGAACAGTTGGCCATGCAGCACTATTCCACACCGGGTCATTCATCAAATTGGACAAGTCAGAAAAGTTTAAAGTTGCGAGGAAGGGAAGTTTAGACCTAACCAGAGCTTGAAAAGCTTGAGTCTGGGAGGTAGAAGGACCTACACCCTATTTCCCAAACATAAAGGTGGGGTTTCCCCCAACCACTGGTTTTGAAGTAGTTGGACTACTTTGAAAGGGATTCTACCTATAAGCCAATGGATTATGTGTGTGTGGTGCACTATAAGTGGTTTGAGCTGCCCCAGACGAAGCTGGAGTCTGAAAGACATGAGAAGGTATCCCTCCACTAAAAAGCAAAAAGGGAGAGCTTGCGAAAGGGGTCAAAATATTTGTCTGGAAACATTGGACATAAGCATTTTTGTTTCTAAACTACCATGCCCACATATGCAGGTGTAGGACCTACATAAGGAGTGGATGGGGGAATGTGCCCCCCATTCGACGGGAAACCTTGGAAAAACATGAAGGATCTGCTTCGACTGCTTTGAGAAGTATGCATGAAAGAGGGGGAAGCAAAAGGTGCACTAGGAATCCCAGTGAAAACCCTACTAAAAGGACCTACTACATTAGAGGAAGTCGATGGTTGGACCACATGACTACTTGGTGATAAAGATGCAGTAGGTGCACTTGGTCTTGGAGTGCCAACCGGGGGAGGTGTCACTCCTCCAGCTAAAATGGCTGAAGTGGGTTTAGAAACACCCTCTCCAAATCTAGCCATAACTCTTCTCATAGGAACACCAATAAGAGGTGCATCAAAGGGAAGAACATGGACAATCAAAAGATCATTTAAGTAAGTCAGAGGTGGGTTAGAATTCCTTGCAAACTTTTCATCCTACAAGTATTCGATCTCTACTGCTGTTGTCTCTTATTGGTCAGTCCTAAGTTCCAGTTCACCTGGAACTTCACTAACTCCTACTGGTTCAAATGAACCATTAGTACCTAGTCTTCGCCTTTGAGGGGGCGGTGGAGGCTCCATTGTATCATATGGAGGAAGGTTTTGCAACCTTCTTGACCTACGGAGAGGTTGGTCCTCCACAGCTAAAAATTTGACTCACACACACCTAAAGGACAACTAAATATAGAAAAACCAAACAACAGTCACTAAACATTTCCTAAAGTCACATAGACACAACATGTATAAGGTATGCTTTCCAAAGGAAATCCTGGACTGATTAGGGCCCAGGTCCAACTAGTGAAGAACTAATAGATGGTTACTTGGCATCCCATGCAGATGTTCTTAGGCACAAGCGGAGGAATCACCCAACCTCCGTCCCACACTATCCACCGGGGTTACTTTCCAAGTCCGTCCAAGGTATACCAAAAATAGCCTTCCGATATCACCAAAAATATTTGTACAATTTATGATGATGATGATGATGATTAATGTCTATTGAGACCAACATTGGATTATCGTACCTTAAGAAGGGAATACTTTAAAATATTGTTCGTGTGCTTAAAAATATTTCCAAATATTGTTCCTGTGCTCAATCCGGTATCACTTGTGTATGATCCTTAGTGTCAAGAGACTAAAGGATACCACAACTACACTGAGATTATGGCAGAACAGTCACAAGCCTGATCCTTATGCATGGGAAGGGTAGAAAATCCTGAAACCCTATCAACACCAACACCGCATAGAGCCCAAGAGGTGGTATTGACAAGATCCCAAACACATAAAAAACCTGGTATACACTCGAACAAGGAATCAGAGGGTTATCTCCTCAGTGCAGTTCCTTACGTGGCCTCATGCTTAACTCCTGTGTGAGAGGAGATTTCCAGATGTTCTCAATATATAGGAGGATTTACCTAGTGAAGGGATAACTACTTCTAAAGTCAAATATTTATGGACAGTTAAAAACACCCTAGTCCATAAGCCTAGCCTAAACTAGTTGATGTACGAACCTAGAAAAAAGAAACTTACTAGTTAATGTTAATTAAATCGTTCTTTTATAATTGGTTGTTATTAGTCAGAGGTAGCAGGATGAAACTGTATGGTGTTATAGAATCAGCAAAAGAAAGCAAAAAATGATGTAAAAAATAAAAATTTCAAAGCAAATTGAAACTACTATGCCAACTTTTCTTTCATTTTTCTTGTAAAATGAAAGTTAATGAATTTTTTAAACAAAGCATGAGAAACTACAAGACTTTAAATTTTTGATTTTTTTTTCTTAAAAAAGAACGAAAAGAACACTAGATGAAACCTAATCCAAAAAGTACAAAAAATTTGTCTTTTCTTTTGAAAAAATTTCAAAAATTATAAATGCAACTAAATACAGACTTGAGTAAATTTGAAAAATATGAACATATAGCAATGAATGATGTAAAAAGATTTCAAAGCAATGCATCTCAACCAAAAGGAAGAAAATGGAACAAACCGTTAACCTTGGCAGAACTAACAAACTCAAAATCTCACTAGATCCACAAAAAGGGAGGATGACAAACTCAGACTACAATCAGCAGTGCAAAGCATACAATATTCAAAGGAATGATCAATGACCTATAACACAAGCACTCAAACCCAACAAGCCAAGTAGGAGGACCAACAACACCCACCAATCAAGAAAGTCAAACACAATAACTCAAGGACTTGACTAATCAAGTAAACTGTGAGATGTAAAGACCTAACACTTACAAAATCATGCCAGAAATAGAACCCTATGAACTCAGAGAAGGCTACAGGAACACACAACTGTTATAAAGAAAATGCAACCCGCTTATATAAAGTGAAACATGTGACTGCCAATAAGACAACCCGCATGTGCTGCTAAATGTTTTTCAAAATAAAAAGCACTAGCAGATAGGATCTGAACATGCCAAACTAAAAATCAATGGACAAACACAACAAATCACAAAAAAATCAAAAAGAGAAAAATACTAGTCAAGAAGCCTAAAGAAAGGACCCACAACAAGCTGGACTCCCCAACAGAGTCGCTAGTTATGTTGTTTAGGAAAACACACCCTTAGAACCGAGGGTCTCTGGGGTTTGTTAACACTTAGAATGTACCAAGGTTGTGGAAAGGTATATCCTTAGGTAACATCAAAACCATGTTAGACTGCATTTCTGACCTAATATAGTCAGAGAGGGATCTCTCACTAATTACAAATTTTTTATACATAAGATATTCAATCAAATACAGTCAGAAGGTTAGATTTCTGACAGAACAAGTTTGTTTTTATAAATCTTGGTAGGACAATCATGGAGGAGATCATTGGGCAATGGATTCAATAATCGGGTCTGAAGTAGGTTGAAAGAGGTAGGGGTTTGAAAGTTTATGGACAGAGGCAAGGTAGACACCATTTCCTCAATCTTTGAGGTTTTAGTGAGTTGATTGGTGGACAAAGGGAGATAAACCATCAAACAGAGCACCTAACTAAGGTAATTTTTCCAAGACTTTAGAAGAAAATGTTTTTAAAATGCTTGAACAATGGACCTAGAGCATGGAAGATGAATTCTATCCCATAAACACTAATGCTCAAGCATGAAAGAAAATAAAAAATGGAGTGGGAATTAGGATAAACAGTCACATAAAGAAATTACTTACTGAAGAAAAAGATGGCATAGAAATATTTTCCATGAAAAGGTTTAACATTCCTCCTCTGCAAATTTTTATTCATCTACTGAAAACTTGAAGCCATTACAATGAAGAGCCTCTCCGCTCTTGAAAATAAAACCCAGAAACTATCAATTACATTTTAATTTATAGAAAAGTAACATCTACCTAACTTAAAATTCGAAACCCAACTGAACTCTAAAAATAAAAACAGTTACAATAAATTTTCTTCATTTCAGGATGCAGACCGTTGAACAATAGGTTTCAAATTCCCTCCTGCATATCTCTAATGGTGACATATGTGTTAAAATAGAAAGAGTTTTTTGTAATTGGCCATGTTTCCGACAAAACCCATGTCTTATTTTCTCCAAATTCACCTACATCTCCTCGGAATATTCCTTTGAAACTGGTGACTTAGATAGTAAACTTGTAAATTTCTAGAAAAATACCTTGTGAAGATATTTTAAATTCTACCAACCTGTGATACCTATGTAAAAACTAAAGAAATTTTTTGAAGATAATCCTTTGATGAAGAAAAACCTCTCTCAGTTTCCTGAAATTCAACTCCATTTGTCTGAAACAATTATTTGAATTTTGTGACTAAAAGAGTCGTTTGAAAACCTGAAAATTGCTCTGTAAAGATCAATATGTTTCTCTCGATCCATAAGACCTACGTAAAAAATTAAATATTTTTTTTCAAAATGGCATGTTATAAGGAAAAAACTCTTTCATTTTCGGAAAATTTTTCTTCATTTAGCGAAAACAGTTGTCGGTAGTCAATGACTAAAACATTCATTTTCAGAGAAATTGTTTTATTGCTTATGTAACTTAGCTGATTTGTCACTTTAAGATTTTGCATCCTTAATTTTGAGTATGATCCCATTCTCTTCCAGATTTGTTGAATCAACCACAACACGATTAACAACTTTCTTTTGCTGGCTAAATAAATCTTAACCGTAAATTTATTTGGAAAATTGAAATTATGGAAACATGTGTCACAAGATGCCTTCCCATATAAAATTTTGCTAAAAGTTCTGAACATTAACCTTCGTTCTATTATATTAGCAGAATTATTTTGAGTTGTTGATCAATTTGACTGGATAATGGATGTTTACCATGTGTTTGAACTTCCCGACAACATAAAAATTCTGCAAATTTTAAAATATTATTTGTCCTGGCTTGTTGACAACGTAGAATTTATATGAACCATTGATGCTTTCTCTGACAAATAATTACCTTTGAAACATGCAGGCTTTTAAATGATTCTGCAAATTGAAAATTTTCATTACCTCGTGCATGTTGATGATGCAGAATAATTATGAGCCATTGAATGCCGGATGATTCAATCTGCTGCGTTGATTCATTTCTCTTTTGCAATAACTTTTAACAATTATAAACCCTCAAATTTCTTCTTTGATTATTTGCAATTTGTTCAATCACAAATTTTACCATGTTTCTAGTTTCTGCATTTTCTATTACCTTTCGAATATGAGCTATTAAGAACATATCATGTTCCGTGTAAAATGAAGTTGCTCAGACACATGATTGTTTGAAGATCCCTTCTCAATTATGTCAAAAAACTGTTTTATGCTGATCAAAAATAAGAATATGATATTGACTATCATCTGCATTATCTAGTGAATAGATTCTTGTATTCAAACTTTTCAAGCTAATTTTGTTTGACATCACTAACGCTAGCAAAACATCAACAGGATTAATAAATTAAAACTAAAAAGCGAATATATTGTTTTCTTCAATATATCTCAGATCTTTAATTTCTCATGAAATTCCAATGTAGTTCTTTTTTCCAGTATCAAATCTATCTTCTAGCATACATAGGCACATTCCTTTACTCATGTAATTCTCTATGTTACTCTGGCTCTACTATATTCTCAAAATAATGACCCAACCTATTGAGAGAAACAACATATATATCTTTGATGATAAGGTTTCGATTTGCATTTATTAATGAATGTTCTTGAAGATATTCCATTGAAAGATAATATTTTCTTTTACTATATTCAAACTTAATATTTAGGCGATCCTCAATTCCATCCTATATTTTGATGTCGGCAATACTAAACCTCTTTGAATCTCCTTCACCAAACAATGGCATATTTATCTTTCACATTATCCTTCATAACGTTTTCATTTATAATATATCATGCCGTAAAGTTTCAAAGCCTCATGGTAATATATCACACATGCAAAGGAGATATTGACTTTTTGCATGTTTATAAACTTTGGCAGTTTCAATATATATCAAGGAACAAAATGACATATCATTTCTTGTGTGCTTGGTGCTTGGACTTTGATGGATTGCTGACTTTGATGTGGAAGGTGTGTAGCTGTCCTTCAAAGTGTCTCTCGGTTTGAGTGGAATTTGTGCCATATTCCCTTTTATACATTACAAAAATACACTTTGTCCATTCTTTTTATATTTTTGGAAAAACCTTGGTCCATAAACTTGATAAATAAACCATTATTAAATCAAAATAATCAAAACTTTTCCTCCTTGAATCAAAAGTCCCTTTAAAATTTCAGTTTTGCTCAAACAACCATAAAAACTCCTTTTTAGCCATTCCTGGAGAGATCTTTATAAATTGTTCAAATGAGAAGGGGTTGGAAAATACTCAATCACCAATGAAAACTCAAAATCATGAAGGAAAATAAGACTAATTTCGGCAAAGA
Source organism: Pseudotsuga menziesii (assembly GCA_001517045.1). Lineage (NCBI taxonomy): Eukaryota > Viridiplantae > Streptophyta > Pinopsida > Pinales > Pinaceae > Pseudotsuga > Pseudotsuga menziesii. The sequence goes on from LPNX010290068.1 coordinate 225,009, forward strand.
TGAATTAGTGCTAACAGGGTTACTAGCTTACTAAACTAAACTTGCATTCAATCAACCATGTAGAAATTGAAATAGAAATAGGAAGAAAACTGAACAAACTTGTTTTATGACAGTTGATCCTAGATTTTCTTCTCCTCTTCCATTTTCTTCCACAGCTTCCAGGGTATCTCCAATCACCTGCAAAGAGAAAGTTCTTCCTGAAAATATCTTATATATATATATATATGGTTAATGAAATAACATATTCATAATGAAATTACAAGATAATTCAGTAATCAACATTTACAAGAGTGCACAATATTGGAAGCAGAACTTTCTTTATTGATAAACAAGGAATGTTGAGATTAAAACCCAACGATTAAAAGAAGTGCTCCTATGCAAACTAGGGACACTGATTTCTACTGCTCCAAGATGTCTAAAGGCATACCACCAGCATAAATTTTCTCTTCTAGGACTAATTGATTAGCCCCAACCCATACCCTCTATTTATACATGAGGAAAGAGAGAGGTTTCGAAGGTTGATATGGTTGAGGAAGTTGGGATGGTTATGTTTAAGGGCCCAAATATCCTCTACTAATCATGTTTATATTTTTTAACTTTGAATTAAGGTACATGTGACTATTGATATAGGATAGTCGCGTATGACACGCGAATTGCGTTAAGGCAACCCATGGGTACAATCCCTAAAAAGATACACGGAAGTTGCAGTGAACATACTCACATGTGATATGCCGGTTGTTGTACAAACAGTCATGTGTGCAACCCTAATTTCTAAACAAAAATATGCTCAGTTGGTCAGGTGATGATGTATCAACAGTCATGTCCATGTATAGTGTTTTGGCTACTTCAATCCAGTTTGTCCTTTTGTGTTCCAACATATTGGATGTCAATACTCGGACAGAGAAGTGCCATTTTACATGATAACAATAGCACAACCAAATATATTTAGATGACTTACCACTGGTTTTTCTCTGGAAAAAATTTCTTCTAGAGTTTTGTTCCCAATGGAACTGTGAGAAATTTTGCTCTGTACGTATATTGTTTTTCTTACTACTTCTTCTCACAGGTACATTGGGAGATCTTGATCATGTATCATAGCTTTAACAACTTCCATGATAGATCTGTTCTTTATTTCCACAACACCATTTTGTTGTGGATTGTAGGGAATGGTGAGCTCCCTCTTAATCCTTGCGTCTTTACATAAATCACTGAATTTAGTTGAAGTAATCTCTCCTCCATTATCTGAATCTTTATTTTATTCTCAGAAAGATTTTCTACTGGGGCCTTAAACTCTTTAAATATTTCAAACACTTCATCCTTCTTTTTCAAGAAGTATATCCAAGTATTTTTGGAGTAGTCATCAATGAAAGAGGCATAGTAAGAGTACCCACTTAATGAAGTGTTTGCATTGGCCCGCAGATATCTGAGTGAATAATATCTAAGATCCCTTTTTCCTTACTATCACTTTTTGGAAATAGATTCTTAGTATTCTTCCCTTGTGCACATCCTTTGCACATGCCTTCATTTTCTATCTGAATTTTTGGTAAACCAGTTACCACCTTGCTTACAATTGTAAGGGATTTGTAGTGAACATGAGCAAGCCTTCTATGCCATAGCTCACATGGGTTAATGGTACTGGTTGCTAATGCAGAATATGTGTGTCCCTTCAATTTGTAGATTCCTACTTATTCAACTCCAATATTTACTACATCATTGATAGTCTTTCCTTTTGTCCACATGAGGACTTTTCCATCCACAAAGGAAAATATGAAGCCTTTCTTGTCTAAGGATGAAATGGAAATAAGATTCTTCTTAAGTACTAGGACATATAGGACATCCTTCATTTTCATAGGCTTTCCAGAATCCAATTTATAGGATGCTTCTCCTAATCCTTTAATGGGATACTGGGAATCATCTTTAAGCATCACTTTGTGTGGGGATCCCTTTTGTTCAAGGCATGAGAGTGACTCCTTGAAGCCAGTCACATGCTTGGAGGCACCACTATCAATCAACCATGTATCATTTCCTAGTGAGACTGATCCAATTAGAGAATTTATCAAAACATATTCTTCACCGAAGTCTTCATCCTTATTTTCTTCCTCTACTATTTCTTGATCATTGTCTTCAGCAGCATGGCCCTGCAACCCATGGGGGATTCAGTGAGTGAACCTCTCACATAGCACATGCGATCATGGGAAATTAAAGAATATTCTTATTTTCTACAAATATTGACCTGAATCCTTTTGTTGGAACCCCCTCCCAATACCTGAAACCTCCCCCACACCCCTTTTATACCCAAATCCTTATAAATCCCCAGAGCCCCCCTACCCTAAACCCCTCATCCACCTCCAATACTTGTAATATATTGGCCTAGTCTTTGAGAATTTTAAAACTCGCAATATGAACTCACGTGTTATGATATTGGTCAACAAGTGAACCCCCTGTGCTGCAACCTTCTCATATTTTTGAGTCTTTCTACTTTCATGGGGTAGTTAATGGAAATGTGTCCTAACTTATGGAAATTGAAGCACTCAAAAATTAAGAAGTCTCTCTTGGGTCTTTTAAACCCTTGATTCTTAGGAGGATGGTCATGACTCTTCCTTTTTCCATTGGTGTGGGCAGTCAAGGCTTGATCATCATTGTCATTTATTTTTTCTTCTCTGGTTTCTATCCTCTCTTCTTCTTGGACACATTCTTCCCATAAATTCCATAATTTGGATATTTTCCTTCTTGCGCAAATTCCTTGGATAAAGGATTCCCAATTTCTTGAAAGGCCATTCAAAGTTGTTATTACAATTTTTGCTTCTTCAACCATGTCACCAATGGCTTCTAGCGGATCCTTTATTTGAGCTACTCTTGTAAAATAAGATTGTATAGTCTCTGAATTTTGAGCTTTTACACTTTTGAGTTGATACCTCAGGGACATATTCCTATTAATGTTTCTTCCTTCAAATAGTCCTGATAGGGAATGAAACATTTCTTTTGGAGTCTCCATAGATGATACTTGAGGAATCAGGTTATATTTTATTGAATCATCTATGATTCTTTTAGCTATGATCATATCCTTCTTATGCTTAGATTTGGCTTCATCTCCTTCTGGTTCTTTCACTTCCTCTTTCACAAACTTGTCTAGATCATTCTCTTAGAGGATGAGCATGATCCTATACTTCCATGTTATGAAGTTTTCAACCCCTTAAATATTTTCATCTAGCTTGGTATTATTTGTCATATTTAGAAAACTAAGAACCTTAAATGGAAAAAGAAGGAAATATACATACTAAATCAGCTCCATACTGACCTTCTTCCTGATGTCCTAGGGTTTGAAGTAAAAACCCTAATTTTATAGTTGGGATCACAGGTGGAGATGAATAGTGGAAAATATGCACCTTGCTGAGGCGAGGTAGACCATATCTTCCTTTTTTTTGGTATTGATGATCAAACCTCAGGTAAACTGAAACCCTAGTTTGTCCTGACAGTAGTAACAGGTCCAAAAATGAAAATTCTTGGAATTCGGTTCTGTCTCCATAGAAAGATGTGCTCTTCAGAGGTGAGTTGGGAGAGCCCTCTTTTCTGTTTGATCTATCAAGTGATTTATTCATAACAACAAACCCTAGTTTTGCAATGCATCCTTGTAGGGTGGCTCTGATACCATGTTGATTTTTCTTTAATTGCTAAGATGATATCTTAAAACAATTAGTCACTATAAGATCACTGAAGGAACAACATGCAAAGAAACATAAGAATATTAGAACACACATATTTTCCTCAAGGAAACCACAAGGGAGCAAACCCCGCAAAACCTCCTCAGTATAGAAGTCAACCAATGTAGTGTAAAACCAAGACAACAACTTCTCTCTTCTTCCTGGCACACTAATCCTTCTCTCTCTTGGTAAGTCAACTTGAGTGAGTGTGTCCAAATGGAGAGGAGTGCCTCCCTAATTATATTCTTCAGTCGAATTGAATCCTAATCTAGTAGGGCCGAATTCTCTAACTGAATGGGCCCACTTGACAACTTGACACCACAAAATAAAATTTATTATATTGACACTTGGGTACTATTAACCCGACTTACATTTAGAGGTTTAAATTGCTTCTTTCAATGATGCTAACAAGAATAAACTCATCTCCCGAAGGAGGAATACAATAAATCTTGGAATATCTTCCAAAGTTACAATAATTTAACAGTATGGACACTTAGTCTTCTCAAATTTCTTCTTTTCTTGTAACCTGAGGCTCCATTGGAAGATCTCTGATTCTCCTTTGGCTTCAAATCGTTGGATTTGGGATCCTTCCCTTTGTGCTTCCCTCTTCCTTGTGCATTGTTTGAGTATGTCATCCAGATTTATTTATTCTTGGAGGTTTGAATCAGTCCCATTTGAACCAAATTATCTGGTTCTTGTATTAAGGACTCATCAAAAGAATCTAGAGAAGGCACCTTCTAGTTAGGGATTGAAGCTATTTCAAAATGGAATGTAGAGACAAGTATTGAGTACTCCGATCAAAGATTGCTAAGTCCATACATCACAAGTTTCTCATATTTCCTCTGCAATCCACATTGCTTACATTGTAGTACCAATGACTTGTATTTTGTGAAGAATTGTTCAATGGATTTGAAACTGTTGGTATGTAGAGAAATGCGCTCATTCTCTAATATGTGCCCTCAAATCTAATCTTTCTTTTCAAACCAAGATTCAAGCTTATCCCAAGATTCCCTTGGAGTCCTTAGTCCCTCAATATGGAACAAAATATCTTGGGATATATGGGTGGACATGAAGCCGAAGGACTCATCAAGTCGATTCAAAAACTTGTTATTCTCAACATTGTTGGGGCTCAATTTCTCTGCCCATATTCATCCTATATAGACCTAGCTTGAATAATGATACATGCATATCTTCCCTCCATTAAATGTAGTTGAAGGGTGTAAGGATTCGATGTACGAGAGCTGAGGGATCCATCTCTTTGTATAATGAGCTAATAAATTCCTCAAGAAGCTACATAGATACCTGCAAAAATACTGCAAAAACCAAATTCAATTCACAATAACGTTAATTTCAAGCCTTTCCACCTCCACATTTACACTTTCTCAGGGTTCATCACACCTTCATATACTTCTTTGGATGAATCCAAATTTAGCAAGGAAAAAATTGCAGGATTTATGAGGAAACTTAGCTTCTTTTGGTGTACAATGGAGATCAGACACGACTTATTGCTAGCCTGAACAAGGATCTGATATCATGTGGAATTTGTGAACCTATTGATCTACATGAAAATGAGAGAAATTGTGAAGTGGATTATGGAGTGGAATCTCAAGAACAATGTACACTGAACAAGACAAATTTGAGAGAAACCTAATCAGTAAATTACAACATTAATTGTTGGGAACTCTATATACTCATTAATTTCTTAACAAGAAGAGTTTTCAATATTTAATTGTCAACCCAGGGAAGTCTAAAAGGAAATTAGCAAAGTATATGCATAAACATGTTCAGTAGTTGATGAATAAAATGAAAGTCACTCAGTTCTAATTACTGCTCAGCCAGCTCAGCTCTCTGTAAGAAGTAAAAATAACATTACCCATCTAGGAATTGAAAAGAAATTATATTTCCTATCATACTAATCTAAAGGTTTATAATCTAAAGAGGAATCCACCTAGAATTACCTTTGCAGCAAATGAAATTATAATTTACCAAATCAGAAAGGTCTATACTTATTACTCAAGCAACAAATTCATCAAAGCAAAGGACTAATCTAATCAGGAAACTCTAGAAAGATAATTAACACACACAAAATAGGAGCTAAGAAATCATGTTACAGCATCTAACACACCTTTGAATGACAAGGAAGATTAACTACATAGTCAACTGTCACACCAAATCACCTACAACAAGCTAAAGGAAAACTAATTGATGCAATCACTAACCAATTGTAGTCATGACTAACTATATTGTAAATGTATCAAACTAAAATTCCACACAAAACATAAATAAAATACTAAAGCATCTAAACTACTAGCAACTCTGTTAGAAGGCGGGACCTAGCCTTCAAACAGAGATGCTGTTGAAATATGATGAAGGATGCAACAAAGAACTACTGAGAATTATCACCCTTTTATTATTTGCATAAAAATTGCAGTTACGATTACAGTCACTCTACTATCTCTTACAATATAGGAACCAACCCCTAGGTATCCCTGTCTACGTATATATTTATACAAGAGCAAAGCGAGTCTGTTACATAAATTTCAGGAAGCCATGAAGATCATTGGTATTTAGGGTGTAGAATCATCAAAGCAGTTACAGCTAACCGCTCCTTGCATAAAATAATCTCAAGAATAGATAAAATTTTATTGTGAGTTGTTCCACAAACTGACATGCCCAACAAAATACGTGATATTATCAGAGAGTTCGGTTGCAAGCATGAATGCGCACCTGATATTCCTTCTGCATTAATGTCAACCGCATATTTTGAGCAAGTTGTTGAAGCCAATCGTGACCATATTCAAGATAGAATAAGCTATTGCAATTGCGCCACCTTAATATAACACGCTATTGTAGTTGCGCCACCTGTGATTCTGAATCCTTCTTTCAATTCATGGATAGATCAACACAACTAAATGCAAAATACATAATTATAAGTAAAACCAAGCATAAAACAAAATAATAAATAATGATTTATACTTGGTATATTTATGTCTATTTGTATGAAAAGAATAAGGATCCAGCTACAACATAAGGATAAACACAGGGAAAAAGGGTAGAATGGAGTACGGAAAAAAGGGTGAATTCCAGACCCAACATCTCCCCCAAGCTTATTTGGGTGCATGTCCTCATGCAACAACTTGAACTAGTCTGAGTCAAAATTAGACTCAAGACTCCTCCTGTGAAAATTGGTGAGGTTGAATGAGAGCTCTGGTTCCTCCTCTAATTGCAAAAACCTATTTCTCATGATCAGAGTACCCCAACAATATCTCTCATCTTTCTTTGTCATATTTTAGTTTCCATTATAGGTCCTGTCTAGCCACCAAATAAGAGGAAATATGAACCTTAGATCCATCCATTTTAGGCCACAAGAATCCATACACCTAATATAACCAGGTACTCTAGATAGGGCATATTTAAAATTGTCAAAACAAAATGAATCTTTTTCCCTGAGAGCTACAGGACAAAATTCCCATCTCTGTCTACTTCCCTGTAGGGAAATATCCCTCTGACAAGTCATTTTGACACAAGTAGAGATAACCTTCTATTGAAATTCAGCCAATTGCTCGACTTTATCTGGAAATGTAAGGTTTCTCTTATGCTTGGAAATCTCAAAGAGAGGGGATTTTGGTTCTCCTCGAATCCACAGATTGGAGCTATCCTCATTCTTCCTTATGGTCTGTGAGGCACTCAACCAATGAACTTGGTTATTGACAAAACAAGAAAATGACCTTAAATGAATATCCCCAATATGGGGAATTAGGTTAGCCTAGGTATCCATCATGCATGCCCTATCATGCAAATATAATTCACACAACAAATTTTGATTGGAGAATTCACTCTGGGTAAAGGTCTCCAAAAATTGAAAAGGTGCTACAATTTGCCAAGGTCTTCCTTCCTTCAAAGCTTTGATCTGGAACAAAATCATCTGTTTAGATAAAAATACATGGTAGGATGGGGAGGGGGCTCTGTAACTCAATAATTCTTGAGTTAAAGCAAGCATATGCTCTTTATTCTTATCCATAGATTGATACTTATTTAAATATTTTAAATTCTCCCTCATCTCTTCCCATCAAATTTTTCAAAAGAAGGTCTCCTCATCCCATTGTTCCCTTAATTCCTGAGTGAAATTCTTATGTTCAATAAGGGAAATCATACCTTTCTCAAGTTAGTTTGCATGAGGCTTACATATACTTGCTTCAATATTTAGAAGTGTAAACTCTTCTGTCTCTTGAAGTTCTAGTGCCTCCACCCGTGTTGTTGTGTCTTGTGTTTCAACATCTCCATTGATTCATCTTTCTTGGTATGAACTGCTACTTCTTTCATTTCTACAGTTTTAGGCTCAGTTTGAACTGTCATTTCACATGTTTTAACAGATTCATCTTCAGTCTGAGCTATTGTTTCCTAGGTTTCAGAAGTTTCAGTATGGGATGATGTTTCAACAAATATTTTTAGAGGAATTGGTTCTTGTGTGACAATTCTTGATTCTTTCAACTCCGTCGTAGCAGTTTCAACAACCAATTTTGAATACACTAGTTTTTGTGTAACAGTGTCATGTTCTATTTCCATGTCTTTAGGCTATTGGAATTTTTCTTGCACAATTTATGTGTCAATCGACTGCTTCTCTTGCATAATTTCTATGTTAACTGATTGATGCTCTTGTACAATTTCTGTATCAATTGACTTCTCCTGGTCAATATGCACTTACACAATCTCGGTGCCACCAGACTACTACTTCTGATTTGGAAGTGAATTATATTCCCCAACACTTCTTCCTAAAGGAAGCAATTCAGTATGTTCTGAATATTAAGGCTACAATGCCTCATCTATATGTAGCTTCTGTTACAGAATCGAATTTTCTTCCAACCTTGTTTCCTTTGTTGGTTCTTCAAGCAATGTCTCATCTCCTCCCTGGATTGAATGTGCCAATATCCAAGTTGTTATTGTCATTTTTTCAACTTTATATCCTGCCAATTTAAACAAGTCTCCACATTAAGTACATACAGGTTCTTCTTTCTCCTCGCTGAAGAGTGGATCTTCAAACTAAATAGAAGCTTTAGCCAGAGTTCCTATGCCTCTTGCTGGTTGCTTTCTGCTTTTCTCCTTCCATCTTTCCAGCTCTTCCCTTAGTGCTCGAGAATCCTCCTTTAGCATTTCATTTCCATATTACAACATTTCCAAATGATGTTGCATAGGTTCTTGGGAAACAGTGGCCGCCACAGGTAAATTTCCCACTAGTTCTTGTGTAGTAGTGGGTACCCTGGGTGTTAAAATGTGAATTTAAATCATTACCTTCTATACTGCTTAAGAGGCTCGGGTTATTATTCTTCTTGTTCTAGCAGTTTCTTGTCGGGAAATGGTATCCATTGGTGAATTCGCACTGGTTCTTGTGTTTTGGTTGGTATCATAGAAATTTCAGTACTTACCACTTCTATTGTCCGGGAAATCCTAGATCTTCCTTTTTTGGATGTTTCTCCTTGTGTTTCAGTAGGTTCTTGTGTGACAGTGGAATCCATCGGATAAAATTCCCACTGGTTCTTGTGTTTCAGTGGGAAGAATTGGAATTTCAACACTTACCACTTCTACTATCCAAGAATCCCTAGTTATCCTCCTCATTGATGATTCTCCCCCAACGCTTGATGTTTTCCTTTTCTTGTTTGGTATGAGAAAGGTGGAGACTTCTTCAATTCTTGCTAAAGCCACTTCCTCTTGTTCAATCATAGTTCCTTTTATTTCATAGGATGTCTTGATATGAACCACATGAGGCCTTATTTCCTCAATTTCCACAATCGATTCTCCTTCTTCTGCTGCGTCTGCAGATCCAACTTCTGTTGTCGTTGCTTCTGCATCTTTTCCCTTTACTTCTTCTATTACTACTCCTCATTATACTTCTTCTTCTGTTGCTCCTTTATTTACTTCTGCTACTCCAATCATTCCCTCCATAGGGATATCTATTGTTGCAGTTCCCCCTGAATTTGCTTCCTTTCCTTCTTCACTTTCCTCCGATTATTCATCCCTCCCCCCCAGCTAAATCTGAGGAGCTCTGTTCGACTCTTCTATCCCCAATATGTGCTACCATAGGTGCCTGATGCACCGAAGCTCCAACAAACTATTCCCATGTTAAATTGTTCTGTGCCAAGCATCTTTGTACTAACAATTTGATCATCCCATGATTTGCGATAGAAGAGAGTGGGTGTCTGGAGATATTAGTGTAATGTGCCATGTTTTTCAAGGTTTGTGATAGATAAAGTGGCATATTGATAAGTCTGTGATGGTGCAAGTGAGACAATAAGACAAAATCATAAATATAAACAACCTTATATCTTTCCTCACATGTAATGTACCTTTTCAGGAAGGTCGTGACTTGGTCCCACATTCTGGGTAATTTCTCCAGTGCCACTCTTTTGGCCCTTCTCTGCACTTTCTCCCCTAGTTCTAGTGTTAACTTTTCATATGCTTAGCTAATACATCAGTATTTCATTTCATTTTCATAACAAAAGCATATAAGCAGGATCACTGAAAGAAATAGTATCACAAGAACAACACAGATTTATCCTGGGAAAACCCTAAAGTGAAAAACCCAGCAAAAGCTTCCTCAATATAGATGCCCAAAAAGATAAAAGGTAAAACCAACAAGGAGATCAAATCTTGATCCTCCTCCTTCTCCAGTTGCTTCTCTCTCTCCACTAATGAGCTACACAAGTGAGAATGTGTGCTCCAAATGAGGAGTGCTACACCTCTATTTATATTCATCCGTTCACTTTAATTAACTCATCTGACATGTAGGCTCGAGTTAAATCATGTAGGCTCGAGTTACACATGTAGGCTTAAGTAACCAAACTGGGGTGCTAATGACCCACCTTTACAATTAGAGGGGACTACCTCATGACTCTTATTAGTTATTCCGATTAGAAGCATTGGGGTACAAAGTAATACAAGTGGTTCTCTTGGTAGGACCATCGGGGACCACAAAAAGATACATATAGAATATTCTTTGAAGTTACAATATTTCAATACTCCCCCTTAACGAGAAGGGTATTCTACAACAACATCAACAACAACAATAACAGGAGAGAGAGAGAGTATCATCAGGGTAACACATCTATAAATCATTGGAAGCTTTTCAACATCATGTAGTCTTCATCTTCAATCTTCAGTCTTCAGCAACATCAACACTTTGACCTTTCGATCAACAACATCATCTTCAACACTTTGACCTTTCAATTAGAAACAACATATTCAGCATTTTTACATTTCGATCAACAACAACATCATCATCATATTCTGATATTTCGAACAGCGACATCATCATCATCATCATACTCTGATATTTCGAACAGCGACATCATCATCATCATCATACTCTGATCTTTCAAACAACAACATCATCATACTCTGATCTTTTGAATAGCAAAATCATCATCATCATACTCTGATCTTTTGAACAGCAACACCATCATACTCTGATCATTTCGAACAGCAACATCATCATCATCATACTCTGATCTTTTGATTAGTACATCATCATCATCATACTCTGATCTTTCGATTAGTACGTCATCATCATCATCAACAACCTGTAATCCACAACACGAAGACGAAAGTGTTTGAATCACTTTTGGACCTAAGTCCAGGGATGATACAATCCTATCACATTCTCGACAACCGAAGTCATCGGATTGATTACGGGATAATCAGTCCCTATCACTTTAGGACTAGGTCCAAGGATGATGCAATCCTACCACATTCTCGACAACCGAAGTCACCAGATTGATTACGGGATAATCAATCCCTATCACTTTAGGACTAGGTCCAAGGATGATGCAATCCTACCACATTCTCGGGGATTGAAGCCTCCGGATACCATTCTAAACTGAAGTTCAAGGATGATGCAATCCTGCCACATTCTTGGGGACCGAAGCCTCCGGATACCATTCTGAACCGAAGTTCAAGGATGATGCAATCCTGCCACATTCTCGAGGACTGAAGCCTTCAGATACCATTCTGAACTGAAGTTCAAGGATGATGCAATCCCACTACATTCTCGAAGACTGAGGTCACTGGATCACTTTAGGGAAAATGCCCAAGGATGGTACAATCCCACTACATTCTCGAGGACCGAAGTCACCGGATCTATTTTGGACAGATGTCCCAGGATGATACAATCCCTCTTCATTCTCGAGGATCGAGGTCACCAGATCACTTTAGGGCAAGTTCCCAAGGATGATACAATCCCACTGCAACATCACTACTCCCCCTTTCAAGGAAGGTCTTTCCGAACCACACCAAGCTTGTCTCAAAAGTGTTCGAACTTTACTCGAGATAGAGGCTTCGTCAGCACATCAGCAACTTGTTTATCAGTACTCACATATTGGAGATTTATGGATCCCTTCTACATCATATCTTGAATATAGAAATACCTGATTTCTATATGCTTCGATCTATCGTGGAATACTGGGTTCTCTATCATCTTTATACAACTTTGATTATTACATAGAATCATGGTAGTGTCCAACTCTAGGTTGAATAATCATGACATCAGCTTCTGAAGCCATATGGCTTCACAACTAGCAGAGCAAGCTGCTATATATTTTGCTTCAGGTGAGCTTAGAGAAACACTAGACTACTTTCTGATAAACCATGAAATCATAGCAGATCCCAGAATATAACATCCTCCTGAAGTGCTTTTTATGTCTGAGATACTTCCAACCCAATCTGCATCTGTGTAGCCATACAATCTATACTCATGGCTACCATCATAGTATAGACCAAAGTCTATAGTCCTTTTCAAATATCTCATCACATGCTTTGCAGCTACTAAGTGAACCCATCTTGGTTGAACAAGAAATTGACTCAAGGTGTTCATAGCAAAACAAATGTCTAGTCTGGTATTCGTCAAATACATCAATGACCGAATGATCTATCTATAGTGAGCTACATCCACTAATTCTGATGGGTCATCAACTAACAACTTCATTTTGGAGTCCATGGGTGTGGCCATGGCTTTGCATTCCAACATATTGAATCTCTTTAATATCTCTACCGTATACTTTCCTTGGTTGAGAAAGATTCCTTCTAAACTTTTCCATACTTCTAGACCTAGGAAATAATGCATTAACCCAAGGTCTTTCATTTCAGATTCTTCTGCTAGTTTCTTCTTGCTTTCCATAATCTATTTATAATTCCCTGTCAAGAATAAGTCATCCACATATAACAGCAATATGACAGGTTCATCTTTTACAACCTTAAGATAAAGGTTAGGATCAGCTTTACTCTTGGTGAATCCCATGCTTGACAGGAAACTGTCTATCCTTCCATACCAAGCTCAAGGAGCTTGTTTCAGGACATACAAGGCCTTATTCAACTTGCATACGTGAGTATGTCTATATTCAACTTCAAATCCTTGTGGTTGTTCTATGTATACTTCTTCTTCGATCACACCATTTAGAAAAGTTGTTTTCACATCCATCTGGTGTAAGTCCCACTTCATCATAGATGCAAGTGCCATGCTAGCTCTAATTGAAGTATACTGTGCTACTGGGGAAAATGTTTCTTCATAATCAATTCCCTCTTTCTGAGAGAATCCTCTGGCCACAAATCTTGCTTTATACATCTCGATACTTCCGTTAGCTGCATGCTTTATTTTGAATATCCATTTGGAGGATACTATACTCTTTCCTTCTGGTTTGGGAACTATATCCCATACATCATTCTTCATTATTGACTGGTATTCTTCAGTCATTGCTTCTACCCATTCTTTCTTCTGTACAGCTTCTTCATGGCTTGTAGGTTCTTGATCTACAAGATCACACATCAAGGCTACATAATTGGAAAAAGTCTTAGTCTTCTTTCTTTCCCTTGTGGAGCCTTCAGGAGCTCCATATCTTTCTGCCTCTCGTATAATTTCTCTTTTCCAAGCAGGTTTTCTCTTTCTTGACATCTCCATCATGGGAGGTTCTTGAGGTTCTGCTACTTCATGTTCTTCAGGACCTTCATCTTCAGGGAGACATGTAGTTTCTTTATTTCTGGGAGATGTCTCTTCTTCATACAATTCGAGTCGTGTTGGCACTTCCTGGATCTCTTGAGGGCTGTGTCTTCATCAAATGTCACATCTCGACTGATTTCCATGTGATGGAATCTAGGAATATAAATTTTGAATGCTTTGGATACTTCACAATATCCAACAAACATCCCCTTCTTTCCGGAAGGGTCTAACTTGGTTCTTTTCTCTTTCGGTATATGAATATATACTGTACAATCAAATATCTTGAGGTGACTTACCTCGGGCTTATTTCCTGTGAATATCTCTTTTGGAGTCTTGAACCCAAAAGCACTATGAGATATTCTATTCTGCACATACACAGCAGTTCTTTTTGCTTCTGCCCATAGATGCATTGGAAGATCTTGATCATATATCATTGTCTTCATTTCCTCCATGATGGTTCTATTTTTTCTTTCCGCAACCCCATTCTATTGCAGATTGTAGGCAGTAGTTAGTTCCCTCTTGATTCCGGCATCTTTGCAAAAATCCTCAAACTCTTTTGAGGTATATTCTCCTCCATTGTTTGATCGAAGTGTCTTTATCTTCTTGTTTGAAAGATTCTCTATCAAGGCTTTGAACTCCTTGAATTTCTCAAACACTTCACTTTTTTGCTTTCAAGAAGTATATCCAAGTCTTTCTTGAAAAGTCATCAATGAATGTGATATAATATTCAAAGCCACTTAAGGATGTAGAAGACATTGGACCACATACATCTGAATGAATCAATTCCAGCGCACCTTTTGTTTTAGTTTCACTCTTCAGAAATGGATTCTTGATGTTTTTTCCCTTTGCACATCCTTTGCAAATGCCTTCATGCTTGATATTCATATCTGGTAATCCCGTCACTACTTTGTTCACATGAGGTAGATCCTTGTAGTTGATGTGGGCAAGCCTTCTATTCCATAGTTCACTAGGGTCAGTGGACTCATGAGCAAAGGCTATTTCTGAGTGCCCTTTGAGTTTATATAGGCCTCCTTCTTCTTCACCAATGATGATTGCATCTTCAATATTATTTCCTTTGGGCCACATTAGTACTTGGCCATCTATGAAAGCAACTCTAAATCCTTTCTTATCTAAAGCTAAGATAGAAAGTAATTTCTTCTTTAAACTAGGTACATATAATACATCTTTCATCTTTAGAGTATTACCTGAATCAAGTTTGTGGCTTGCTTCACCAACTCCTTTGATCGGATATTGATAGTCATATCCTAGGGATACCTTCTGAGGAGAGCTTCTTTCTTCAATTTTGGATAGAGTTTTATTTTGTCCCATCATGTGCTTTGAAGCACCACTATCAATAAGCCAAGTGTCTTCTCCAGGTGTTATAGACCCAGAGAGTGCGGAGAATAGTACATACTCTTTTGCATCTTCTTCTCTTGCTTGCTTTCTTGGAGGTCCTTCTTCTTCTTCTTCTTCTTCTTCTTCTTCTTCTTCTTCTTCTTCTTCTTCATCTTCATCTTCCGCTAGATGAGCATGATATATTTTGTTGTTGTTGATACTCTTCTTTTATTCTTGCTTATTTATAGGACAATTTCAGGTGATGTGTCCTATCTTATCACTATGAAAACATTGAAAACCAGAGTAGTCTTTCTCTGGATGATTTTCCCTTCTTCTTTGGATTCTTCTGGGAGGTTGAGACTCCTTGAAGTTTATTCTCCTGAAGTTAGGTTGACTTCTTCTTTTCTTGATGTGAGTGGCTAGGGCTTAATCATCTTCCTTTATTAAGGCTTCTCTGTTTGCCACTCTAGTCTCTTCGTGAATGCAGTCTTCCCATACTACTTCAAACATCATGCTTTCTTTTCTAGCACACATCATCTAGATGAAGGATTCCCAGGGTCTAGTGAGACCATTGAGAATAGTCATAACCAATTCATCTTCATCAAGCTTATCTCCAACAACTTCTAGTTGCTCTTTGATCTGAGAAACCCTTGTGAAGTAGTCTTGGATGGATTCTCCATGACTCATCTTGGTACTCTTCAGTTGAGCTGTTAGATTCATCTTCCTGTTGGTGTTTCTTCCCTCATACATTCTATAAAGGGCATCATACATTTCTTTTGGAGTCTTCTTGAATGACACTTGAGGGATCAAGTGATCCTTGATGGAGTCAACAATAATCCTTTGTGCTCTAATCATATCCTTTATGTGCTTCTCCTTGGCTTCAGCTTCTTCAGGTTCTGAGACTTCTTCTTTGACATACTTATCAAGATCATTCTCTTGGAGAATGAGACCAATCCTGTATTTCCATGCTTGGAAATTCTCTATGCCTTCTAGGTTGTCCTCAAGCTTAGTGCTTGGGGCCATCTTGTCAGAAAATCACAAAAAAATGAAATTTGCGGAATGAGAAACTGACCTTACCAGGAGATGCGCTTGAATGAGGTGAGTTGACTGGTGAGCTTGGATTCCAGAGATTTCAATTCTTCACCTTCCAAATCAGACTTGCAAGATTCAACTTCTGCAGTTTTTTGGTTCATCAGTTTTCTGGTGTGGCTGTCAAACTAGGGTTTTATTTTTTCGGAGACTCACACATCCAAAAACTATGATTCCAGGCTCAAAAGATGCGCTCTGGGAGGGTGCAACTTTCCATGTAATAATTTTTCCAAAACTTAAAAATTTTCCCGAAAGCCTAATTTCTTCTGGAGAGAGAGAGAGGGCTATTTTTCCTTGTAAAGGCTGTCCTATTCAGGGTGGCTATGATACCATGTTAACTTTTCATATGCTTAGCTAATACATCAGTATTTCATTTCATTTTCATAACAAAAGCATATAAGCAGGATCACTGAAAGAAACCGTATCACAAAAACAACACAGCTTTATCCTAGGAAAAC
This sequence comes from Pseudotsuga menziesii, assembly GCA_001517045.1. Lineage (NCBI taxonomy): Eukaryota > Viridiplantae > Streptophyta > Pinopsida > Pinales > Pinaceae > Pseudotsuga > Pseudotsuga menziesii. The sequence continues at coordinate 241,574 of LPNX010290068.1, forward strand.
CCTAAAGGGAAAAACCCAGCAAAAGCTTCCTCAATATAGATGCCCAAAAAGCTAAAAGGTAAAACCAACAAGGAGATCAAAGCCTGATCCTCCTCCTTCTCCAGCTGCTTCTCTCTCTCCACTAATGTGCTACACAAGTGAGAGTGTGTGCTCCAAATGAGGAGCGCTACACCTCTATTTATATTCATCCGTTCACTTTAATTAACTCATCCGACATGTAGGCTCGAGTTAAATCATGTAGGCTCGAGTTACACATGTAGGCTCAAGTAACAACACTGGGGTACTAATGACCCACCTTTACAATTAGAGGGGACTACCTCATGACTCTTATTAGTTCTTTCGATTAGAAGCATCGGGGTACAAAGTAATACAAGTGGTTCTCCTGGTAGGACCATCGGGGACCACAAAAACATACATATAGAATATTCTTCGAAGTTACAATATTTCAACATCTATATTAACTGATACATCTCAAAGTCTGTGTGGAATAATTCAAAACTGAAAATGTATAATTATCTTAGTGGTATGCAACATGTCTCCTTTCTTGCATCATTAGTATGCCTATGGCATGCCCATAAGTATCCACCTTGATCTCAAACGCTTCAGTGATTGGAAAGAAAGGAAAGGATTGGTTTGGTCACAAGTTACAACTCTATGGTTGACCTCTTCACATTCTGTAGTACATTTCAGGCCTCAAAAGGCAGTTTTGGGCATATATGAGACTAAAACAACCCTAAAATAGAAAGCTGAGAGGTTTTCAGTCACTAAGCTACAGGGATGGTAAAAGGGCATGGAAATCATCCCTAGAAGAAGTTTTGGAAGTCATACAGTCCTATAGAATCAATGTGGATCCTTGCAGCAGCCCTAACCTTCAATTTAGGGTAAGATGTCACTTAAAACACAATCTGGGCATGCTAGGAGCTGTAAACAGCTTCAAAAGACAAATCTGGGCACATAAGAGCCTTAACTCTCAAATCTAGGCACTATGCATCTAACAGGTCTGTTCCAACCATTTTTGGGCATATCTAACCTCAAACCACAGCTTCTAATAGCAATAAGCAACCCATATCCTAATCTAGGCAAGGAATGAAGGCTATATAGCAAGAAAGCTTTGTTTCTAGGGCATTGTCTCACGCAATATTAGCAGGAGGATTTATTTCCATCTCTAGATACAAATTTGAAGTGATGCAGCCCTAAACTAACCACCTGTAGTAACATGTAGAAGCAACATTACTTCATTCTAGGGAGATGTCCAACATTGTTATGGAAGGATAACACTCTTTTATATGCCATTAATGAGAGATATTATATGCTTGGAGGTTACTTATGGAGATGGACCACTTGGAAGTTTTTTAACATGGTTCATACCCTATTTTATGAAGGACTGCTTTGTATTTTGAGTTTCCTTTATAGAGTGAGGTGTTTGCACTTGGGTGGCATCTAGGGCCTTCTATGCATGCCTTGCGGGAATCGTCTTTTGAAGAGAAATTCCTTGGATATTGAGTAGTGGAAAACCCTTGTTTCTTGGAGATTAATTCATGATCTAGCATCCACTTGAAGCTTTCTAGATGGGACCATCCCCTTGGACATTTCTGTATTTAAATATATCTTGGTTTCTTGTGGACATATGGAGAATCTACCTTGAAAGGGCTTGTGGAGGCCATGTGGCATCATCTTGTCATTTGTTTCCTTGCTTGATGGAGGAGCCCCCTCATTTTGGGCCCTTATGTATCTTTTGTATTGTACATGTGGATTTTACCACTTTATTTTATTGCTTTGTTAGGATTTTGGTAGAATTAAGTGGGGATTTTGTATTATTTTACCCTAGCCTAGGCTAGACCTAAAGAAATAATGATAGTTTATTGTAAAGGAATTAGCTCCTCCTATATAAAGAATGCTACTTTCTCATATTAAATCATGGTTGTATTTTGAGAGCTCTCTCTTTCTATTTTGAAGCTTAATTACCATTCTTTTATGGAGCATTCTTGTAGTATGAAGGATTTCTTCACTTGACTTCTATTGGTGGCTTAAGCTTTGAAGTAACTTGTTCATTTAGGCATTGTAAGATCTATTTATCTACTCCATTAGAAGGGTAGTGTTACTCCATTGGTATATCATACTTTATCTTTGTAGGTTGATTGAAGTATTTGGCATCCATAGGAGGGGTACTCGCCAATTTTGCATAGGCTAAGGGTGGGCTCGATAGATGGGTTGAACGTGTAAGCTTAAATACTATTCTTCCTTTGTGAATTTGCAAGAAGTTTCAATTTTTTGGGTAGGAATTTGGTGTTGAATTTTCAGCATTAGCATAAACTTTAAAAATTTGCAGATAAACATAAATAGATTAGCAATGCAATAAAAACACATTCATCACATCAACACACATGGACACAATATTTTTAACTTGGGAAACCTTAAAAGGACAAAAACTCCAAAAGCATTAATAGCTCATCTCGTAAATGAGATGGCTTAATAAATTATTCAAAAAGTTCCTCAAATCTAGATCTAGTTTTTGACCACAGTAACTGTAAAATTCATCAGTAAAAATTCAGACTGATAATTTTACCCACAATTTCTAGAATTACAGAAAATTACCAATTTAGGGATTTCTCAGAAAAACTGAGATTTTCTCTCTCCTACCCAAAAATATCAGACTGCTGAAAACTACCTGAAAATATTAGACTATTGAAAACTGCCCAAAAATATCAGACTGCTGAAAACTACCCGAAAATATCAGACTGCTGAAAACTGCCTGAAAATATCAGACAATCTAAAAACTGCCCGAAATTGTCAGACTGCTGAAAACTACCTGAAAATATTAGACTGCTGAAAATTGCCCAAAAATGGAATGTTGAAGATGGCTATACAAAAATGATGAAGATGGACTTTGCTGATAAAACCCTAGTTGAGGGTTTTAACATAAGATAGTCTTCTTCACCTGTGAGAGAAAAAGTGCATGTGACAAATGAGAAGGCTTATCTTCTTCTATAGCCTTTGTTCACCTGTAGGTGGACAAGATTAGGAAAAATATAAATAATAATATTTTTATTCTTTTCCTAATTTCACTTTTACATTTACCAAAAACGGTACTTTTATTTTCCTTTGAATTTTATAAGAAGTCCTTATTTATTTTGATTCTTGACTTTGGTCACAAAGTCTTTATTTATTTTGACTTTTGACTTTGGTCATTTTCCTGTGGTCACAAATTATTTATTTATTTTGACTTTTGACTTTGGTCATTTTCTAAGTGCCCCTGTGGTCCTTTTTTATTTCAAAAGTACATCATCATAAACCAAGAGAGTTATTTATGCTTTTATCTCACACACTGTATGACACCTAGATCTGGTACTAGGGTAACTTGACCAAGGGTAGCTAATCCTTGGAGAAGCACACCAAGCCCATAGATNATTCTAGGGCTTACAATGTCTTCATTCTCCGAGAGAATGGATACTCAGAACTAAGTCGAGTCTACCAGTCCCAGACTGGTCTACATCATGGTCCCAAACCAGATGTCTACTCAACACGAGGTTGAGTCTACCCAGGGAAAATATGGGTCTATATCATGGTCCTAGACAAGATATCTACCATTCAACAAAATGGTCACTCAAAATTATGTTGAGTCTTCACTTTGGTACCAGACCAGGTGGTCCCATTCTCTGATGAGAAGGGCTCTCGATGCTGCTCAAAAAAATCAACATTTGGCATGCTTTTGCAAGGGTTTCGGTCAAACATATACAAACAAGGACCAAGGGGGGATTATCTTGAGACTCCATTTTCCCCTAGGAATTGGCCTTGGTCTTCATGGTCCTCCCATCACGTATACTCTAAGTTACACTGAAACGGATACGGATACGGGAAAGTAACAGACATAAATTTTTGGTCAATTGGCACTATCTCCAACAACGAAGCCAAAATCTTACAACACAATTTAACATGTGAAATTAAATTCCAAATGAACAATGCTATCCATGAGAAACTAAGAAGGAGGATGATGTCACCCGCCAACCCTCTTCCTCACATCAAGTTGGCTCTCCTCTAGAACAAGGGCAATTTCCCTATATTAGGATTTCTATAGTAGGTATTAGGTTTAAGGTGAAATATAAGATAGGATTTAGAAAAACATGTGGTAGTAGTACAGGTTAATAACATGGTGATGCGTGGACCAAGCCTAGTGCCAAATCCATTGGGAAAGGAGTAAAGGATAACAATAAGAGGGAGCTATCAAATGTGATTGTGTAGCCCTAATCAAGGAGAAGCACCATCTTATCTTGCTTCCCTTAAAAACATAAATCACTTTTGGAGGAATCCTAATCAAGGAAGAACTCCAAATATGCATGAGGGTGAGCCTACTATTGAGAAATATAAATTTCAACAAAGAAGAAGATACAAAGATGTATTTTTGAATATTAGACACAAGGAAATAAGCCACAATTAAATTTCCTCTTAACAAGTGCACGATTTTCTTGATGAGGAATTTTGTTATGTATGTTATAGCCCTTCATGACATATTTTATGTAGGGATGATTTTAAGGAACCATACTTATTTAAAAGTGTATAAATGTTGGCGAATATTACCAATTCTTAAAACACCAACTATAAAATGGTTGACGAGATTTTTCAAAAATATTTTAATTTCCAAGGATTTTATATCGTTTATATAATAATTTGGTGATTTTTAGGGTGAAAAATTTTTACCCCATCAAAATTGGGCAAAACAGGGCTTCAAAAAATGCAAAATGGCGAATCTTTTTTTGGGAGAAAAACATAGAAAAATATCCCACTGGGCTAAAATTCGCCCCACATTATACCTCACACAAAGTAGTCCTTACCTTCCACTGCCTTCAACATGCTCAAAAAAAATCTCTAAAGAGAGAGGTTCCCAAATCCAACCATAAGAATGAATGAGGAAGGGATACTCTTTATATAGAGTCTAGCTCAACTTCCTTCACAATAAAATAATTAATTGTTTTCCTCGATCCACTATTTTCTCAAAAACATTTTCTAACAAGAACAAAATGTGGTTAAATCCACTTTTCCTCGAAGGAAAACAAATAAAATAAGTCTCTCATGTAAGTAACTTCATGAAGAGACACCCAAAATCCAACCAGTTTAGGGTTGGTGTGGCCCAGGATAGATGGGATCCCCTGGTGATTTTGACTACTTAGATGCCCCTGTGTCATGTTTCTTAGACCAAATTCCACTCTCACAAGTCAGGGAGATTCTAGCAAATAAAAAAAGACTACCTTATGATGAGAAAAATCAACAATTAATAAACAATGAACTTAGTTAGAAACATCAACCATGAAATGATAAATAAATCCCTCCAAAAGTGTGCATATCAAGAAAGATAGTCCCTATGTGTGCAAGGCTCCAAGGTGGATGAATTGAGGTTTGATTAAGCAAGAAACTTCACCAAGAAACATTCTCCAAAGAATGATGAATTACTCCTCCACAAGTGTGCCCCTCAAGAATATAATATTCCCATGTGTGTGTCAAGGATTCATAGGAGGGTGAATTAGGTTTTTACCCAAGCAAATCCATTATGTGGCATGTCCTTCAAAAAATGTGCAACAAATATTTCTAGAGACATGTGTGGATTCGTCCATAACCAATTCTTTTAGCACTGCTTTCAATGTATAACAACCTTGTTTCTTGTAACATGTGTGATGCTTTATAACTAATTCTTTAGCACATCATTCAAAGTGTAAAAATATTCTACATGTGTGAGATAGATCAACCTTTGTAACAACCTTTGAAACAAGTGCATGAGAAACAACCTTGACCAAGTGCCCTTAAAGAATGTTCCATAATAAACTCCTTAACCTAGCTAATAATAAAATAATCTTTGAGTAGGAGATGCAACCTTGATAAGTGTGCAGTGCTAACCACCTTGACCAAGCCAATAACCAACAAGAGAGTACCCTTGAAGAATGTGCTAATTTTGTTAGATCTTCCTGATAAATAATAAAATAACCTCCAAGAAGAGTGCCTATTAGAGAAGAGTTCCAAAGAGGTTCAATCCATCAAATAATGAGCCAAAACAATGAGCTGATTTTCATAACCAAGTCTACAATCTAAGATTCTAATCATATGATATAATATGATATAATATAAGAGTGTCTAAAGTCTACAATCTAAGATTCTAATCATATGATATAATAATTTGAATATGAATCCTCTTGATACCCCACATCCTCATTATCAACAAACTCTGAACTAGGATTTTGACTAGATTCCCATGGGCTTGAAGGTCCAACAACAATGTTGAGATCCTCTACCTGTGGAGGTGGGTCAAATTCCATCCAAGACATGTCTTCATTGTCAAATGATGTTGTTTGAATCTCCACAACCCACGTTGACAAGGGATTAATATCATCCAAGTCCACAGTGCTTAAATTAGGGGACTTGTCACGGGGGCTTCACTTGTTGGCCAATATCCTATCATGTTAGCTCATATTGTGGGTTTTAAAATTATAAAAAAATGAACCAATATATTGTAGGTATTGGGGGGAATGAGGGGTTTAAGGTGGGGGTGGGTAAGGTGGTTTATAAGGATTGAGGTATAAAAATGGGTGGGGAGGAGGTTTTAAGTATTGGGAGGGGATTTCAACAAAAAGAGTTTGGGTCAATATCTCTCGAAATTAAGGGTATTCTTTAATATCCCATGATCGCACGTGCTATGTGATAAGTTCACTAAGTGAAGTCCCCATGGGACTTGTACAACAACAAGTTGTGCCTCAACCTAAGGTTGTATTTGGAAAAGTCTATATCATTCAACCATTTTTGTTCCAAACGGTTTCGCTTCTTGGTGTGGATGCACTAAAAACTCTCCAATTGCATTCACACCCAGAAGCACTACATGTCTGGCTCAAGATCCGAATTGCATTTTTTTGCAAATTAGGGCACTGCCTACCAAATTTCCCCCACCAATAGGCTACAATAATAGTTGAAGACAAAGAACCTTTAGCAAATGATTTTGAATTTTAAACTTTGCAATGAATAATAACTCAATAACTTGGAAAAAAATTTAGCTCAAAATCTCAAATAAACCATAGCTCAAAAACTTCAAATCGTTGAAGTGTATGAGACAAATGAGAGGTTAGATGCTCTTTAAATAGCAATGGTAGGGCTTTAAGAATAATTTTAGGGTTTTAGGAAACCAATTTTTATGTTTATTTTTAAATCTAATTGAAAAAAATGTGGTCCCGTGCGGCATGTATGGGACTATATGAAACTAGTAGGTTTAGGAAAATAAGGAAGGTTTTACCCTTCGGGACAGAACATGCCATTTCTGGTTTGGAGGTTCCATTTGGATCGAAAAGTGTTGTAAACTAGTTGAACCCACTGGTTTTGGAGAAACCAATCTATTTCGATAACATTGAAGTACAATTATTAATAGTTGAAACTTAGGAAGAACCTAAGTTGATGGGTTCCCACTCTATGAAATGCACTAAGCATTAAATAAATGCACAAACTAAGAAACAAATCAACAAATTATGCCAAAAATATCAAAGAGGGGGACTGCACCACATCATGAAGAGTTTTATCCATCCAACAATTTCTAGAATCATCATAAGCATTGAGTCCACCATAGGATAGCATAATCTCTAAGCCAAAACACAAATGTATCCCTATCCATAAAAACATCTAGCAATGTGCTCCTGCAAGCTCAATCCTTGTGACAAAAATCACAATTCTTTTGATGAAAATCACAAGTACAAGTCTCATGGAATATGAGAGGTAACACAACCCATATCGTCAAATATAACACCTACTTATGTCATCATTGGTATGAATCCTTATGAGAAATGGTATGGAAACAAACCTCCTATTTCACATTTCATAATTTTTGGATCTAATGCATGGGCCCATGCTCCAAATGAAAGGTGACTATATCTCTAGACTCTTGCTGCACTTTCATTGGCTACAATGAAATTTTTCAGGGATACCTTCCTTTACGATCCCACCACTCACAAGGTGGTTGAATATAGAGAGGTTATTTTGATGAGTTTTCTAATCATGGTCCACAAAATATTTCTCATCACTTCTTTCAAAGGATTCTTCAAATGGATCTTAGCATGCTTCCATAGATGATGCTGCTTCTCATCACCATGTTGGCCCTCTTCTAGATGATTCTTCTAGATGGACCCTTCCCCTTCATAGTTCGATGTTGGCCCTCTCTCTACTTCTATGAGTACTCTCAAGTATTCCTTCTAGAGCATCTAGGAAGACTCACATTGTTGATGTGGACTCTTTTGATGACTCATCGAGTCTTTCTATTGTAGATGTCTCTTCACTTTTTAAGGATTTTCTTATCAATGGATCATCCAGTCTTCATGTTGTAGATGACAATATTCTTGATAATGGTTCCTCCAATCCTCATGTTGTAGATGCTCCTAACAATTTGACTCCATTATTTAGTGATGATGGTGACACCTTACATGATTTGCATACACCAATTGCATTTCCTTCGGACAGGGCAAGGCCTATACCTCAATGAGCTATCTCTGCTCTTGATAAAACATAGTTTCTCATTGGTCCATCAATGAGTTATCAATAGGAATCTCCTCCATGTTAAGCCATTCATGCTTGGATCACTTAATTGTTTTTAGGACAAAATTGATACAACTGAGTTTCTTGTTGGCTTATTTGAGCAGTATTCAGAGGAATATTCTCCAACATGGTCCATTACTTAGTTTTTTTATGTCCCTATTGAACTACATCTCCCACCTCAATCACTCTAGAGCTTAGTCTTGACAATTGATGATCTTGATGGCTTTATGAAGGAGAGATGTGGAGTTCGAGGGGGTCTGGTCCTCTACTTAGCATTAAGGGGAAGTCAATTTTGTAATCATATATTGTATTGAATTCTCTCCATAGTCCCTTGTTCAACTCAAGGGTAGAGTGTTGGAATTATTGGTGTAATCTGTATATGTGACCATGGACCGTGGCCTATTCAAATGTATCATTATGTACTTTTAGTTATGTCTAAGGCCATATTTTAATTCATTTATTATATTATGGTTAAAATCCAACCTAGTCAAACATGATATGTAGGCTCAATAACCTTCTTGGGGTGTGCGCCCTTGTTTTGTGGGCCCATAACCCCCTCTTCAAGAGACAATTCAAGACTTATTTGTATTACCTCATCTCCTGATCTGTTGATCTCTCTTATAAAGTGCTTTATGTCGAAGGACACCTATATCATTGGTGCTCTCTTGTACTTGGAATTTTTTTATTTTATGTGTACTTGTGCATCACTTGTGTAGCTCACTTGTACTTGGGCATACTTCTCTCTCTCTAGTGCACTAGGGTTATCTCCTTCTAGCACACTTGTGATTGAGTTACTGCAGAATTCAGGTTTGCATTGGTTCCTTTTAACTCTCTAATTTCCTTTGTGAATCTTAGCAGTTGAACCATTCGCCCAAGGCATGTTTTCCATGGGAAGGTAATAGGTCACAACCTACAGGTTCAAATCTGGTAAAGTCCATTGGGGTTACTAGCCACTATTGTGGATAGCGGTATCCAAATATTCTTGGGAAGAGGGGGATCTTGCAAGGTTTTCCTTCCAAAAAAAGTATTAAACACTAAATGTAAATTCCATTCCCAGATTTTTCTAGAATCAAATCTACCCTTCTCAACAACATTGCTAGTCAAGGGATTCTGTTTTTTTCCATAGTAACCAACACCTCAAATCTTAGCTGTTATTATCATTAGTGATTTCAGAGATGAGGTAGTGCTTCCAAGTTCTAATATAATGATATCATCTATACATAAAAAATGTGTGATTAAAAATAAAATCAACTATTTTTCACTATTATATTTGCAGTGATTGGGATTACGACAGGGATATTTTTATTCTAACTGATCAGTGTATGACCAATAGCCTAATGTGGTTAGATTGTTTGATCTTGTGACAAGGATGTGGTAGTCAAAGATAACTCATTGAACAGCTAGATTTTTGTGCAGCTCTATGATGAGATTTGGTTTTTAAATGGGTCTACTTGTGACGTCGGATTTGGATTTCCCATTTCTTAAACTGAAGAGATTCTAGATTTTCTATTTTGCAAAATGTATAGGGATTTTGAAAAATCATCGTGTCCACCAATGCTAATTTTTAAATCCCTTTATGTTCTTTTATATGTTTCCCAGATCAAGGATTTTGAAAAAGTGAACACACACCCATTTGTAGGTTTCTTCTCAACTCTAAGAAGTCTACATCAAATAGATATTTTGTGGGTATAACATAATAGCATTGAATGGTTATCAACTTATTATGCACTAGGGTATGTGGAGTATCTTTCAACAGGACATGAATTTGTATATACTGTGATATATTCTTTATGTGGCATTCCCTTGCTGAGATGATTTATGTATACTATGTAGCATATACATAATTCAAATTCCATAATAAATCAACCAGCTAGAATCTTCTATGCAGCTAGAAAAATCATAATGCAGAGTAGCCCAAGCTTCAATTGTTTGTAAGGTTGTCTCTTTACAATAGAGAAAACCTTTCCAACTAGTTTTTCTACAGAAAATTGGTTGATGGCTAATAGTCTATTTATCAACTGTAAAAACCATTGGTAGATCAGATTAAAGATCAATTCAGTCCAACTGGCATGTTCAAAATCACAAGAAACGTCAATGGGAGTAGAGAGAATACCTCAAACATGGAAACATATTCTCTGATCTATTGATAAAGCATTACTATGGGGTTGTCAGAAATTGCATTCTCAATATGTACATAAAGATTTATGCCTATGTGGTTTCTGTTGAATTTGTGGATATGTATTGTGTTCTGTGTGTGATTGTAGCACCAATATATAGGTCTTGTGGATGGGCTGTTTGCGGAACCCGTAATGAGGCTTTGCAGATGGATTGAAGACATGGAAGAAGATCCAAAGGGACACACACCAACTAACATCAATGGAAGTGGACTGTAGCTTGTATATTAGGAGCTTTTGGATGAGTGGATGCGGATATAGATGTAGCTTCTTATGTGGCTGCGTATCTTCCCATAATACCTATTATGATGAGGGTGGAAACCTGTAGATGTCAGTGGAATAGGGGATCAGATGATGGGAAGTTAAAGAGATATATGAGCTTGAGAGGTAGAGAATCATAGATATACCAACCTGAGAGATTTAGTTACCAATATGTTCAGTTACCTGAATGGTTATGAATCTCATGCCAATAATAGTTATGGAAGAATACGAATAGTTGGAATCCTTCTTGTATTTTAAGTTCAAACACCTGTTGTTGCACTACACCCTAGCAGAATTTGACTTGGTCTTTATTCATCAAATCAATGCTAAAGTATTCATTAGATCAATGTTGAGTTCACCTAGGTTCCCACAAAAATTGATATATACAAGTTTTTTTATATCCAAAGGTGATCGTCTTTAAGTTCACAAGTAATTTCTCTTTATGCAATGCTAAAAGTACTTTGTTTAAAATTTGAAGAAAAAAATTTGGCATTGTGTTTCTACTGTTCATCCAGTTTACTAGCTAGAAAATATCACACTCTGGCATTGTGTTTGATATTTTTGAATTTTGGAATATCACAACTAAATGTTTTGTTCCTTTAAATTGTATACATGCATCCAATCCAATGCAAGTCAAATATGCAGATGGTGAATTGGAAATAATCGGTAAGTAATGTGTGTGACATCTTATCTAGAATTGCATTTCTTTTCTGCAGAGCGGATTTTTTGAGAAGAATTAAGTTTATTTACAAATATCCTATGGATACAATAGAGGCAGGTTATAGTCTTCCCCTTAAGTTTTTTGTTTGAATTCCTTAGAGAAACATGCCCTCAGGATCTGCACCGCAAGTGTGGACTTCCTTTGGCTTTACATGCTCGGTCTAAAGGATAATATTATGCCAAAATTGCCTAGACTATGCTCCTAACCTCATCTTTTTGAAATATATTCTATACAGGTGGGTAAAGAGAAGAGTGAGTGGAACCAACCTGTTGGCACTTCTTAACTATTATCTGCAATGGGCACTACATACCTCTAGTTTCTTCTTCTCCTTATAGATTGCTAGAAGTTTACATGCCTTGCATTATAATTATAATCACATGACAAAATGAACAAGATTTATTGAACATAAATATTGGAGAACCATTTCTCCAAGATTTCATTTGAGGAAGACTGTTCTAGGTCAGTCATATTATCTAAGAGGCACATAAAGTCAAACCACATGGCCTTTTCGTTGCTCTTAAGTCCCTTTTAAGCAAAGACAGTTGCCTTAGATGTATAATTAATATCCTCTTACACTGCAACAATCTTGGCCATGGACTTATTTATGATCAATAGTAGTTGTCATCTTGTCCAAACGGGAGCAAACATTTCGTTGACTATTTCATTTGGATGTCAAAGAGATCTGACAGACTTCATTGTGTTGCAAATCAAGGAAATGATATCAAGATATATATTCACAGATATGCATTATGCAAACACTTCCTAGGTTGCAATATGGAAGCATTTACCTTATCTTGTTGTTCTTATGAGTTCTAGAGTGGCCCAGATCTTCTTGCGTTTCCTTGAGTTTGTTACTGGATAATCTAATGGACCTTTTTTAGGAGTTCCTATCAATACTAGTTGCTGCTAAAGAAAACCCCCTTTTCTCATTTGATATTGTTTTTTTGTGCAGACTTCATGTGTTTTGTATTTTAGCTTTTAGCCTCATACGCAACTTTGTGTGTGATTAAGTTGAATTGAGTATTAGAGAGGTGTGGGGTGTCTTGGTAAAATAGTGAAGATAATCACTTATTGGTAGTAAACTCAAATAAGATGAGATAATTTTATAAAAGTTCAACAAATGACCACAAAGTAGGTTTAATTGTCTAAAAAAGTAAATTTAGTGTAAAACACATAGTGGGGGTGTGAAAAATGCTAGAAGTAGAAAAATATAAAGATCAAAGTATCATGCTAAATGTTAAATGCCTATCTAATAGAGGAAATATAAGATAAGGCGCAAGTACAAGACAAATGCTAGAAATGGTAAAAAATATTGATGTTAAACAAAAGAGAATTGTCAAGGCACACTCTAGTTTGTTGTCAAGGACGAGTCAAGGGATCAAGAGATTGACTCCCCATAACAATAATCAATCCCTATGAAAAGGTTGATGCACTAGCATATAATGTCCTGTGGGGATTGATAAAATCCGAGGGGGATACATTGCATGATCTTTGGGGCTAGCAAATGAGCAAGTCTAGCTCTTCTAACATCCAAAGACACCTATGAAAGAGTGTTGGCAATTCTTTATGATAGACACCACTTTAATCATCCTATGGTGACGATAAGTGGTGGAAAAATATTTGAGATGGTAGCACTCCATGTTCTATGTACTCACTCATAATTGACCAAACATGATGTAATTCCCTATAGATTATAGTCCAATTCTAATTATAAATTTCCAAAGGTTGATACTGAAGTTGCACGTTTATCCAAGATTCCAACAAGTAGTTGATAATTCTACTTATGTTGAGAATAATTATTTCATCAGAATAGATGGCCAATGATTGACATTTTTTGATAAAATAAATAATTTGTCAACTTTTTGGAGAGATCTCTCTCTTCTTTACTCAAATTACAAACTTATATTTGCTCATTACAATTAGGTTCATGTAACTCAAAGAGATGGAATAGTTTAATTCCTTAATTAAATAAATCATCGCAGCATCATGAGAATCAAAACCTGAGCATATTGCATGGAAAATAAAAAATCTACTTTTGATATCTATTATTATTCTTCCTACATCGGAGTTAGCTGCTTTTCCCTTTTTCCCTTTGAATTTCAAGTAAAGATAAGACTAAGAAGTGGAAAAAAGGTGGTGCATCAATATTCTAATAAATTTATTATTAATTTATTTATATTATTAATTTTGAAATTTGAACTAGCTTCGCTTACCACGATGAGGCTAATGTGCTCATATAGTGTTTAGGGAGAACCATTCAATTGTCGTCTTCAGCTTAGAATTTGTTAATGTTAGGTATTTAGTTTTGCAAAGCTAGCTGGGACATGCACTTGGCCCCAAATGTTGTTATGTGTGCTGGAAGGCATCCACAAGCATGAACAGAGAATCATTTTAGTTGGTAGGACTTGACCCTTGGTTGCAGCTATATTAGCTACCTGTTTTTATTGAACCGACAAGTTACCATTGAATTTTTTATATTATATGCATTGATATTTATTGACAAGGTTATTATTTTCTTGCACAGCTTATTCTCATGACCTTGTGCCTTTTTTTTCTATAGTGTTGGATGTTGCTTAATTTAATAATTCTTCATATAGCTGCTACTTGGAAGATTAGATATTTAAAAACCATGTCATATATTTAGTTGAATGTTTTTTGTGCAGAGCATAAACCTTTTATTGGGGTGCTTCCAAAGACTGTTACAGACGCTGAAGTGAATGCAGTTTTTTCCAACTATGGGACTATTAAATAATTGCAAATTTTACGAGGCTCCCAACAAACAAGTAAAGGTGTAAATAATTTTCTCAGTTGTATTCCTATGGATTAGTGAACTCTGTTTTGATGCAGTTTGGCTAAGTGCTTATTATCCCCATGCTATTATTTATCGGGTCAGGTAGTAGATGTCAATTTGATTCTGGTTTTAATTTTAGTTGTTAATATTGAACAAATTCCTTCCACCCAAATGTGCTTTTTTGAAGTATGAGACAAGGGATCAAGTTGTTGCTGCTCTTGAGTCTGCCAATGGAAAACATAAAATGGAGGTTTGTTTTTCTCTTTCTTGGTTTATGCTCAAATTGATTTTAGTTTGAAACATACAGATTCGAGGTCTAGATTGAATTTCATCATTGCCTTGTACATTAGAGTGGACTTCGAATATGTAAAGTATTGTAATATATATACATTTTTGCAGGGTTCAAGTCTACCATTGGTTATTAAAGGGGAAGATACTGAAAAAGAAAGACATGTACGAAGGGCTCAAAAATCTCAATTCCTACATCCTAACACACCTAACACAGATTCCGCACAACAACCTTCTTTGATTCGCACCATACCTATTGGTTATATGCCACCACCTTCATTCAATGGCTATGGATACCAGGTTGTAGTGCTTAATCGACTTTCATTAGCTTTCTCAGGGATGATCATAGGAAGATCTCGTGTGCATTGTAGGTGTGGAAAATCCGATGATTCTATTTTTATGTCTGGTCTTGATACAAAGGTGACTGAAGACCAATAAAGGTAGGGGCATTTTTTTTAAGCATATATACCCATTGGTCTAAACAAACCCTTCTTCTGTAGACCTTGGAGATTTAGGGTGCCCCAATTTGTCTACTTGAGCCTCATCGAGTATTAAGGAGTTCATAATTTTTCATTTCTTCTATTCCGTTCATGTTTGTGGTTGTAGATCTACTCCAGTTAATCCTTTAAACTCATCCTTTTCTTATTCGGGTGTATTTTCATGACAATGTTCAATTTTCATGTTAATGTTCAATCTCTAAAAAAAAATCTCGACTGGAACTTGTTCCACATTTTTTTTCTTAGTAATCTACTAATATGTTCCACATCATGATCATCATCAAGTGAGAGGTCTACCTAGAATCTGAGTAGGACCCTTCTGGTTATTCTCCCTTTTTTTCAACTCATACCTTGGTTTTGAAACTCATTTGGTAGGCATTTTGCAAGAAGGGGAAAGTCAAATTTACAATGTAAATCAAAGTCTTGAGAAGGTTATTTATTTTCTTGCAGGAATGGGTCTTCTTGAATCGTCCCCCTTTTTTCAACCCAGACCTTGGTTTTGAAACTCATCCAAAAGGCATTCTGCAAGAAGGGGAAAGTCAAATTTACATTGTAAATTGAAGTCTTGAGAAGGTGATTTATTTTCTTGCAGGAATTGGTCTTTCGGAATCTTCTGAAGATTTTTTACTTTGCCAATTGGCCTCTATTTTGAAAGACTATGTGGCGTGTCGGTGACTATTATTATCTAATATTATTGTCAGTCCTGGCTCTGTTCCTATTACTCATAGCAAGAAGTGGGACCAATCCACTAGTAACACCTTTTTCAATGATTCTGCAAACAACTGCGCTTTTGTGATTAGTGGAAGATTCCAAGGGTTCTGATCTCTGTTTGGACATGCTGTAAATATCCTTTCTCTCTATATGAATAGTTTATAAAAGTTCAAATTACATTTCAAATAAAAATTATAAGACACATATTTTAACATAAAAATGCCAAAGTCCTTAAGTCCTAGCATGAAGGATCCTCAAAACTCTTCTGTTAAACATGTTTGGGCTAGGGTAGTACTGTGATTGGTGACCTCCTTTGAAGTCCTAGTGTCATACTCTCCACCCTTTTTTGCATGGCTTTGAGATGAGAGAAATGCAGGGCTGGGATGATCATGATTGACTAATACACTGGGTTGATCCTCTTGGTTGTTGTGGCACTTTCTTGGGTAGGAAATTTCTACTATATTTAGTGACCAATACACTAGGTTGATCTTCTTGGTTATTATGGTACTTTCTTGGGTAGAAAATCACTTCTAGCTCTAGATGTGGGACTCTTCCACATGGTGCTAAAGAATTAAGATTTGTGTTTCCATGCTTATTTTACTTTAGCCAAGTATTTATATAATTTTAGCTATTATTTAATATTCTTATTGTCTTTAGCTTCTTATGTAGACCTAGATACCTGTATGGCTATTTTTTAATGAACACGATGAGTTCTCTGCACAACTTGTTTGGCTTCACTGATGGTTGGGGACCTATTTTGTACAAGATATTATCTAGTAGATATTGTTTGTGATGAAGTTTAAATGTTTTTTTTGAAGAATTGTGGTGGATGTGAGATGCTTTTTGCTATTATTTATTTGTCTTGGTTGATGCTTATGAGTTCTGCTATATTTCTAACATTGTTTTATGTGGAAAACATAAGATATTGTACATATACTAAAAATGATTAGGAGCGATATAAATAGTAAATAGCATAATGTCCAAATATTAAATGCCTAAAATATTAATATATAATCCAGTCTAATCATTTTATTCAATGTAGTTGTTACCATTTTACTAGTCTGGCTTCGTCTAGCTTCAATGATTTAGCTTTTTTTTCAAAGTCATCTAGATTTTGCAGTGATATCAGGGTTGTTGAACTTGTAATATGAGGAACTTTACCTCTTGATAGGGATAGAGAGGATAGTAATTGTTGCCATTTTTTCCTGTGGACAGCATAAGATATATTAAATAAACTGAAAATGAATTGTGGCAATATAAGTAGCCAATAGCATAAATTCCAAAGATTAAATGCCTAAAATATATAATCTAGTGAAATTGTTTTCTTTAATGTAATTGCTACCATTTTACTACTCTGGCTGCAATGATTTCTCTTTTTTCTTTCAAAGTCATGTAGGTATAATTTTACAGTGATATCAGGGTTTCTAAACTTGTAAACTCATGAACTTTTTCTGACAGGGATCCTTAATCAATACACTATGTTGGGGTTTTCAGCAAGGTATCCATTCTGTAATTATTTATTCTTGTGTATAGAATTGCTGAGATCCAGAGACCATTTGAGGATTGATCTTAACCAAAACATTAGAACCTAAGTATATTTATGAGTGTTCAACTGCATGATTCATTATTACCTCTATTGCAGTTAATGAATTCTCTTCAACATGCACACTTGAGTACACACAATGAGTAATAACATGGAATCTACGATACCGAACCTTGGGCCATTTGAATTTACAAGAAAAAATGATGTGAATGGATTCACCATGATAATGAATATGCATAAGTCAGCTTTATGTGAATGCTAGATGTTTCTTGTAAATTGGTGTGGATGGATTTCTCATTATAACAATCATCTTAGCTATTGTTAATGAATGTTGCAGTCTTCTATTTGTTTTAGAAGTTGTTTTGATTCATTTCTTTATATCATGTGCAGGTTAGTGATGTAAATAGCATTTTGCAAAATCTTGTGAGTTTAATTCAAGGCCCTCCCAGGACAGGAAAGGCTGTCACCTCAGCAGCTATTGTATACCATTTAGCCAAGCAGGGTCAAGGCCAAGTAACAAGTGAGATATTTGATGGATTTTTAACCAATGCTAACTGAATTGTCCTTATGTTTTCATATTCAAGGGTTGTACTTCATTATGGAGGCCTTAACCATCTTTGGTCTAATTCTGCTTCCATTAGTAACTATACTAGATTCCTTCTATTTTATGGAAATATATAAACTAGGCCATTCTAGATTGCTATTATTACTTGCCATGATCTTGAGCTCTGACCTCTGACCTATTTTTGTCATCATTTTACATTAATAAAATTTCACTTCATTTATGTGATTCAGGTCTTGGTATGTGCTCTAAGTAATGTTGATGTTGATCAACTTGCAAAGAAAATTAGTGCCACGGGTTTGAAGGTGTCCTTACTATCCTGTATCTAATTATATAAGTGACTTCTTAAAAATGTTTTAAAATACATGTTTTGAATCTCTTGTGCAAGGCTTTCTACTTTTTGAAGTCTGATCATAGGAAACATGCATAAGATATTTTTTGGCTATATTCTAAATGCCAGATTAATGTAACACGGAAGTTCAATTGATTTGACATTATAGGTTGTTAGACTATGCGCAAAATCAAGGGAGGTAGTGAGTTCTTCAGTTGAACATTTAACACTGCATTATCAAGTTATTTTTTCAGTCTTACCATCATATTTTCTGGCTATTTTTCCGTGTTCCGGTTTTTATCTAATCCCAAGGCATTTACATGCTCTGTTTCTTTGTAAAACAATTATAGGTTAGGTACCTTGACACTTCAGGAAAAAATGAATTGTACAAACTTCAGCTATTGAAAGATGAACAAGGTATGGAAAGTCCAATCCATTCATAAGTTATGTATTATTTGTAGATTAGGAATATAATATTTACCCTCTAAATATTTGCTAGCCAATTGTTGATATTATTTAAGCAAGTGGATGTGTATATGATGCTTTTGTCAAATTGGAACCAATTTCTTGTTTGGTGTCGAAAGCATTCCTAGGGTTGGTTGTTGTATATGCTTTGAATAAATTTAGGTGGATGTATTTTCTTGTTAGGTATGTCATTTCTTTTAAAGTATGCTAATGAAGAGGCAGATAATAGAGGAACCTTTTGTAATATCTAATTTGGCCAAGAAAATTACTCTGCTTATGCAATCTTGAGCTAAATGAAATGTTCTATGTATTGTTTTGGTAATGAATTCTATTAATTACTACAAATGATACATTTTTTAACATCGCATATAGGTGAGCTTTCAAGTGTGGATGAAAAGAAATACAAAGCACTCAAGAGGGCGATAGAAAAAGAAATAACTCAGAGTGTTGATGTCATTTGTTGTACTTGTGTTGGTGCAGGTGATCCCAGCCTATCTAATTTTAGGTTTTGTTAAGTAGTACTAAAGTTTAGAGTTGCAAGTGAGATTACTACATATCAGTATGAGTTTTTTTAGCTGTTTGATCACCTAAATGTTGGGTTACTGTTTAGGTCCTTATTAATGAATCAACTCAGGCTACTGAACCAGAGTGCCTGATTCCTTTAGTTCTTGGAGCAAAGCAGGTAATAACCTAATCTAGCCTCGTAGATTTGTTGTCGAAGATATTATGTAATGAGAAAATGATTTCCATTGTATGTTCTTTTGCATAAATTATTATTGTATAATAACAAATATAATATAGGATTGACATGCAAGTTGGTCTTTTTCTTGTTAAATTTAGGTGGTAGTTGGGGATCATTGCCAATTGGGTCTTGTGATTATGTATAAGAAAGCAGCTCGTGCTGGTCTTGGACAATCTTTGTTTGAGCAACTTGTACTTTTGAGTGTCAAGCATTTTAGGTTACATGTGAGATTATTATTTGTATTTTTGTTTGTTTGAAATAATCACACATTCTTTCCTTTTATGCAAATTTAAGAAGCAGTTACGTGTACTTGAAATTTGCTAGATTGTGTTTGTTAATAAGCATTTTGAAGCAAATAGTTGTCTAACCTTAAAGAGACATGGTAAAGCTACTGATGTGATGTCTATTCTCAAATCTTACCTTCGTTGTGGTGATTTTTTTTCTTGTCTTTATTAATTTTCCTATGGTGCACTTTTGGAGTGCCCTTGGTTCTGATAATTATTTTTATCAGTCTAGTTGTGGCTATATCTAAGGTAGATTGGCCATAGATAAACTTACAAACATGATTGAATGTTTCACACTGATTTTCATATAAAATGTGTCAACTATAATGTTGGGTATGCTTTTATTATTTCATTCAACTCTTTTTGAAATATGTGTTGAATTTATTTTTCTTGCTTATTTTGGTAGCCTTCTGACTTCTATAAAAATATGTTTCATTTTCTAGAATTGGATGATATGGTAGCATATGCTTTGCAACACTCAGTCTGAAATCTTTCACTTTCATGTATTTTTATATTGTCACTGATAGATTGTTTTATGAATGGCAAGGTTTGCTTACCGTATTTGACATTTACTTTGCTTGATTTCATATAATGATATTTTCCTAATATATTCAAGCATGCCAAGATATATTCTGTAAATTGGTTGAATTAATTGGTATCACATCCATCACATAGGTATTATGTTCTCTCTGGTAACATGAATGGATATGCCAGATAGAGAAAATTGTACATAGCTCTCAGGAATTAGTTTATCATAAATACTAGTTACTGGTAAGTTGTAATAATAATAATTATGTAGTTTGTAGATTGCGATCTATCACAAATTTGTTTGAATATCATCATTGTCAAGCAATAACAACTTCTTAAAGGGTGCTATCTCAATGGTAGAGTGCCTGCCTAATTATAGGCAGGAGGTTGGTGGTTCGATTCCTCTATGCCTTATCATAAATTTGTGACTACAAAAATGACTAAATTTGCATATATACGCCTATTAGTAGCTAATTTCCCATATATTAGTCGTATTTAGCTTAATCATTAATATGTTATCATATAGTAGTTTATTTAGTCATATATTTGGTCATTAATTGTTGCAATCAGTGACTAAATCAATGACTAAATCATAGACTAAATAATTGACTATCAATGACTAAATCATTGACAATCAATGACTAATAAGTCAAGCTATTAACGAAATACGACTAGCTATAAGATAGTGGAAATTAGCTACTATTAGTCGTCGACTCAAAAATAGTCGTTTATAGCCTGATTTTAGTCATTTTTTTAGTCATTAATTTCTCATTTTGTACTAGTGTAGAAATTATTCAACTTCTCCCGAATTGTGCCTCTTCCTGCAGAACCAACATTCTCTAGTCAAAGGAAATCATATAACCTCTTCCACGGCTTGTTTTGATGCATATATCCTCAATCCTCTTATCTCAGATTAGTCTCCATTCAATTTCAAGGAAATTTGTTCAATCTCTAGAAATAACCAATCCAACCTACTTCTTGGAAAATGTCCTAGACCACTTTGCTTGTAGACAGAGCGTCAAGATCTCTAGGTTCATACCTGATTGGAGGACCCATAATGCGTTATACTTACTGGCTATGATAGATGGGTATAGCAACTGACAAAATCATCCATTCAAGTTGCAAGAGTTCCATACAGTAACCAGATAACAGGGGTTCGTATGGGTTTTCAGAAATTCTCAACGAAATTGGAAACAAGATGTGTTGCATATTTTGGAGATAGGGTGAGAATTTATTTGAAAGTACAGGAGGGATAATTTCAAAGGAAATGTTAACTAATTATGGAGTACTATCAGGAGTCGAAAAAGTATAATCAATATTATTAGATCATTAAATACTTGATCATACTTACAATCAGAATTAATACCTGATCATTGTTATTCGAGTTGTCAATTCTACGTTATGATTCAAACTTTTGATGCCAAATAATCATGAGGGGAATGATTTCACACGCGCAACTAAGGATAAATTTGTCTTCAATAATTAATTAGGCGGAGCATGTTCATATCAACATTGATTTCCTGAATACGTTGATAGAGTGTGAAATATCTCATCATAAAACATTGAGATTCAGTCGGAAATCTGCCCCAAAAGCGACGAATTTTCTGTGATATTTTCAGCAACAATATGGTGAAAATGTTGGCAAAGAACTCATAGAGTTGTAGTGTTGAATAGCCAACTTTGATGGAAAAGTAGTAGTGTTACAACGGAATTCAGCCAAAAGCAGGGAAAAAATGGCATGTTGTAGTGGAATTCGACCAAAAACAATGAAAAAATTAGCGGTGTTGCAATGGGATTCGGCCAAAAACAACAGAAAAATTGGCGGTGTTGCAGCAGAATTTGGCCAAAAATAGCATAGTTACAATAGGATTTATCCAAAAACAATGAAAAAATTGTTGGTGTTGCAGTGGAATTTGGCAAAAAATAGTGGAGTTGCTACGGGATTTAGCCAATAATAGTGGAGTTGCAGTGGAAAAAGATTAAGCATTTAAAAAAAATTGACAAGGTGAAGCA
Source organism: Pseudotsuga menziesii (assembly GCA_001517045.1). NCBI lineage: Eukaryota > Viridiplantae > Streptophyta > Pinopsida > Pinales > Pinaceae > Pseudotsuga > Pseudotsuga menziesii. The sequence continues at coordinate 264,038 of LPNX010290068.1, forward strand.
AAACTAAACTTCTCGTCAAATATTTGCAATCTTAAATATTCATTCTTTCAAAGGGTCGTATTACATTGAGAAGGATTATCCATAGTTCTGCAATTGCCTGACCGTAGCAACTGCTTATTTTTGTTGAACCTTCTCATGAATACCTATTCCCAACTCTTAGAAAAACACACCCGATAATAGCCAAGAAAAAACCCTGGCTATGTGCAAATGCACCTCCCTGTAGCATAGCTTTGCTTTCCAATCTTGATTGATTATTACCCACCCCAAGGCCTCTATTAATACTTTGGGAAATGGAGTAGTTTTGCAGGTTGGGGTGGTTGAAACAATTGGGATAGTTAAATATTAGGGCTCAACTAATCTCAAATAATCACGTTTTATATTTTTTAAAGCCAAACTAAGATGTACGTGACTATTGATATAGGAAAACCGTGTATGACACATGAGTTGCTTGAAGGAAACCCACGTACACTGGTTTACGTGGGTTGCAATACAGATAGTCGCATATAGTATGTGAGTTGCAATAAAGATAGTCGTGCACACAACTCAACACTCAGAAAAATATATAGCAAGCTGGTTTAAGAGGTAAATGCATCCCAAGTCATGCCCATCTATAGTGCTTTGGCAAACTTCAATCCTAGTTTGTCCTTTTGTGTACCAACATAAAGAATTTCGGCACTTAGACGGAGAAGTTCCATTTGAGTTGATAATAGGATCAAGGCTCCAAAATACAAGAGATGATCATAGACAACTGTTGTTACATAATAGTAGCCTCAATGAGAGGTTGAATACAAGACTGATATGAAGAATTGATACATAGGACCCATGGATTTCTCATGGAATGTGATATCTTCACAACTGATTATTTGTTGGTTCTGGAAGTTTTCATAACTTTGTAGGGACTCACTGATGGATATTCAGAGTCTCTGTGGTATAATATGTTGCATCAATTATGAATCTATATAGATCAAATGCAGGGCTAAATCCTTGAACAGTGAGCATGACACAGAGATGACCCAAGGTAGATTTTAATTTTGCAGATAATATAACTAGACTTATCTGTCATGTAGTAGACATGATCAGATTCCCAAGGTATAACTGACGAGAGGAGGAGTAAGAAACTCGAAGTGATAGATGAACTGAAAGTGAACACTAAAACATGAGTATCGGAAAGTAAAAAGAGTTCTATGTTCAAGGAAGACATGCTGCCACCGACTGAGAATCAAAAGAAAACTTCTTCTTTATCTTTCCTGTTAAATTTTAACGAGTCCAGGAAAGTCAACTCAAGTCTCTCTTCATTTTTGACAAGCTTGAAGAGAAGAGGGAATAATGCTTGATAGTGTCACTGATTCGTGGATTTTATGAGCCCGAACTAGTATATGTTCACTTGGTGTTTTCATATTTAGAGAGTCTGAAAACTCCGAAGAAGACTCCAGGGGTGTCCTTTTTTGTCCAGTTTAGTCCCCTGAGGCCGAAAAAGTATAAAACATACCATAGAAGAACTCTCTTAACTTCTATAGAAGAAAAGGTGAACCTTTTTCGTACTTAGTCAAGGAGGTCCGAAAAAGGTTAAATTACCACCTACCTAATGCTCCTTCAAGAGAAGCATATAGCTTGAGTTTTACGAGTGTGAAGGAAAGCAAGATCACTTGGAAAGATCCATTTGAGTACAAGAAATGGGGCTTACAGTACTAAACTCGATGTTTTGTTCTTGGTGTTTAACGAGCATGACAAAGACATAAAGTACACTTGGAATCTTTTTCATGTTTGGGTCCAGAGCATGAAAAAGAGAAAACTGAGCTCAGACCAGGTGTTCATTTTCCATAAATTTAGTCCCTCAGGTCCGAAAAATTGATACACCTATACCTGAGAATACTCTTCTCAATTCTGCAGAAAAGAGAGTGATCATTTCTTGTATTATTCCACATGGTCCGAGAAAGAGATAGCCTACCACTAATGTGGATGCCCATTCACATATTCTTAATGAGCCTAAATGGACAAGTTTACTTGGCAATAAAGTCTATTTTGAGGAGTTAGACCTGGGCCTAAAGAAAGTCCATAAGGGTGGGGAGTCTTATAAAAGGATAGCTTGTAAAAAGAGACCAAAATGAGGCTCAATTTGGCATGAAAAATAGATAAGGAGACTCCCCTGAACCTATGAAAAATGCAAGACTCCCTTGAACCTATGAAAACTGCAGCATGAGTATCAAAAGACAATAAGTGGGTTCTAATTGAGGATATTCATGTGAGGAAATGTTCGGGTACACAGGGTACTCCCAAAAGACCGAACACCTTCAGCAACCGCTTGACACAAATAGATCACAGATCAACACACCGATGTTTGTCACATGGTTAAAACCCTCGAGAGGGAAATAGTCCACAGCCCCAGCCAAATAGCTACTTGGAGTAATTTATTATGCAAAAGAAAGAAAGTTACATATGAGCTTCTCATAATCGATCAACTAGCCAAGGACCCTCTATGCTATTTAAATAGAGATCATAGAACAATTGGATGTTATGCCACGGATCAATGGTAGGTATGATCTAAGAGAAGTTGAACCGTAAGATCACTCTATGTCTAGAACATATCGTGACCATCGAATTAGAATATTTACAAATGCATACTAATGCATACTAAAGAAACACACTTTTACCTAACGGATACATTACACAAGCTGATCTTAACTAACTCCTAAGTGTCTAAATATCCTAGCATCCCCCCTTAAGAACAACTTGGGATAGGATTGAAGGATTTACAAAAGTGACACTATTAGGAGAAGGAAGGAGGAATTACAGCCTATCCCCCCTTAAGGACACATTCCTAAACTCCTAACATAGACCGAAGTTTAGAAAACTTTGCTTCTGTAAGAGACTTGGTGAAGATGTCTGGAACTTGATCATCTGTAGGGCAATAGAGAACTTCAATAACACTATCATGAACAAGATTTCTGATGAAGTGCATGTGTAGCTCAATGTGTTTGCTGCACTGATGTAGAACTAGATATTTGGCAAGCTTGATGGCACTTTGATTGTCGCACCAAAGTGGAGTAGGCTGCTGCTGCTCGAATCCAAACTCTGAAAGGATCTGTCGAAGCCATAAATATTCCTAACTGGCATTAACTGCGGCTCAATATTTTTCTTCTGCTGAAGAAAGAGCAAGAGCTTTTTTTTCTTATAAGCCCAAGTGACAGGTCTAGATCCCATACTTTCGATCATCAGGATTGCCGCCCCAATCTGAATTAGTGAAACCAACCAACATAGGTTTCCCCCCTGTACTGTAATGAATCCCAAACTGAATTGTACCTCGAATATATCGAAGTATTCTTTTTGTTGCTTTCTAGTGACTTTCATGAAGAGTTTGCATATAACGGGAAACACGACCAATGGCAAAGGAAAGGTCAGGACGGGAATTAGTCAAGTATAAAAGACTACCAACAAGCTGACGATACAAGGTGGCATCTACTTCAGGGGAAGTACAAGGGGCAGAAAGTTTGACTCCATACTGGAAGGGAGAAGGGGCTGGTTTATAATATTCCATGTGGAAGCGACGAAGAAGGTCACAAGCATACTTAGACTAGGAAAGAAAGATTCCTTCTTTGGTTTGCAAGACTTGGAGACCAAGAAAATAATGCAAATGTCTTAAGTTTGACATTTCAAAATTTTGCTTAAGACTAGATTTCACATGGGTTATAAGTTTAGGGTCACTACCAGTATGGATAAGATCATCAACATAAAGAACAAGTATGATGAGATGGTTTCCTACTTTCTTGGTATAGAAATTGGGGTTACAATGGCATCTAGAAAAACCAGTGTCAAGGAGAAAGCTATCCATTTTGGCATACCAAGCTCTAGGAGCTTGCTTAAGGCCATATAAGGATTTCTTAAGGAGACAAAAAAGGCTAGAGTTATCCTGAACATATCCAGGAGGTTGTTCCATGTAAATTTCCTCATGTAAATCACCATGTAAGAAGGCAGAATTGACATCCATTTGATGGAATTCCCAATTATGCAAGGTTGCAAGGGAAAGAAAAAGGCAGATGGAGTTCATTTTTGCTACAGGGGCAAAGGTTTCATTGTAGTCAATTCCTTCAACTTGGGAAAAACCTTTGGCAACTAACCTTTCCTTAAGTCTCTCAACACTTCGATCTAATGCATACTTAGTTCTATAGACCCATTTACATCTGACAATTTTTCTTCCTTTTGGAAGAGGAACAAGATCCCAAGTATCATTCACCATTAAGGAATAATATTCTTCATCCATAGCTGCATCCCAATCTGGATTTCCTGAAGTTTCTGCAAAAGTTTCTGGATCATGATTCTTAGAAACTTGAGCCAAAAGAGAAGAGGCTCGCTGAAACTAAGAATTTCTTTGTCATTGATATTCTCTAGGATAACCGGCAAGATCACCAGCTGCTTCACATGTTGAACAGACCCATCAAGGAAGTATTGGTGCTGGTGTAATTGGAGGAACATGAGCAGGCGAAGGTGGATTTTCATCCTCACTGTCATCATCAGAAACTGGGGTTGGAAACCTGTCAAGGAAGCTGGAAGAAGAAGAAGGTGGATTTTCATCCTCACTGTCATCATCAGAAACTGGGGTTGGAAACCTGTCAAGGAAGCTGGAAGAAGAAGAAGAATAAGGCACAATCACCGAATCAGGCTCGTAGGCCAAAGATGGCACACCCGCCAAGTTAGGCTCGCAAGCCAAGAGATTTTCATCAAATTTAACATCTCTTCTAATGATTATATCATGTGAATGGGGATGAAGAAGTCTATAACCTTTTACATCTTCAGAATATCCAACAAACATGCACTTTTCACTTTTAGGCTGCAATGATTTCCATTTTTCATCCAGAATGTGAGCCCATGCTTCACAACCAAACACACGAAAGTGACTTACATCTGGTTTAATTTTACTTGATGCTTCTTCTGGTGTTATACCTTGTAAAACTTTAGTGAGTGTGCGATTAACTACGTAATTTGCACAATTTATGGCCTCATCCCAATATTGAAGACTTAGTCCCTTAGATTGGATCATACAATTAGCCATTTCTTTTAAAGTGTGGTTCTTCCGTTCAGCTACACCATTTTGTTGTGGTGTATATAGAACAATGTGTTGTTGTTGTATTCCTTGTTTAGTGCAAAGAGTAGTGAACTTGTTGTTAACATATTCTCCTCCATTGTCAGATCTTAACTTAATAATTTGATGACCAGATTGTTTTTCAACAAGGGCCTTGTAGGCCAAGAGCATGTTAAATAATTCGCTCTTAAGTTTTAGGAAGTAAAACCAAGTGCGTCTAGAGTAGTCATCAATGAAAGTTAAGAAATATTTGAAACTAGAAAAGGAAGCAGATGGAAGAGGGCCACACAAGTCACTATGCACAAGCTCCAAGGGAATCGAGGCGTTCCAAGAGGCACGTTTGTCAAAACTGTCCCGATGATGTTTTCCGAGTACACAACCGGAACAAACACCATCCTTGAAAGATACCAGTAGAAGACCAGTCACCATATTGTATTTACATAGTTGTTGCAATGAGTGATAATTTAAGTGACCAAATCGCTCATGCCAAATTTTGGTCAAGTTATCACTATGAGCAACAAAAACTGAAGGAAAAGGTGATGACCCAAAGTTGTTAGATTTCTACAACCTGGTAATATCATCAACAGTTCCTATAGCAAGGACATTTTGAGGATTTTTAAAATCCTTGATTACAACTTGGTGAGGTGTAAACGTCACAGTTTTACCTTCACCCAAATGAGTGATTTGATAGACTGATAACAATTGTAGGAAATTTTTGGAACACATAGTACATCACTGAAATGACCATTTTCTAGTGGAACTGTTCCAGATCCTACAACACTTAGAGATCTATCATCACCAACAAATATTTGTTTGGTGTTACATTCATGCATAGTAGAAAAGATGGCTTGATCCTTAGCCATATGATAATATGCTCCAGAATCAATGAGCCATTCATTTGAAGCTCAACAAAAACTCCCAAAAGTTACCATGTTCGGGTACATAGGGTACTCCCAAAAGACCGAACACCTTCAGCAAATGCTTCACACAAATAGATCACAGATCAACACACCGATGTTTGTCACGTGGTTAAAACCATCGAGAGGGAAACATTCCATGGCCCCAGCCAAATAGCTACTTGGAGCAATTTATTATGCAAAAGAAATAAAGTTGCATATGAGCTTCTCATAATCGATCAACTAGCCAAGGACCCTCTATGCTCTTTAAATAGAGATCATAGACCAATCGGGTGCTAAGCCACAGATCAATGGTAGGTATGATCTAAGAGAAGTTGAACCGTCGGATCACTCTATGTCTAGAACATATCATGACCGCCGGATTAGAATATTTACAAATGCATACTAATGCATACTAAAGAAACACACTTTTACCTAACGGATATATTACACAAGTTGATCTTAAGTAACTCCTAAGTGTCTAAATATCCTAACAGGAAAGCCCTATCCACTGAAGAACAATGGCATAGACAAGGTACTAATGGTTAAAATACCATAGTCCATGGTCAATGTGGTAATCCTAGGGTTAAGGCGGATTAGGTGTGAATGCAAAAATGCATGAGAATGACCAAAATCCTATCCTATATGAGCAAAAAACAACTTTAAACGACCTTAGACCTATTACATTGAAGAAAAAGACATGGTATTGGTTTGATTTTTATAAAAAATATGAACTATAGGTTAAAAACCCACTTTTAAAATAATATTTCTATAAATAGTTCAAAATAGAAATCAAAACTCACCATTTGACTTTTTGCCCAAAATAGACAAGTTTTACCTTTTCCTTTAATTGCTCGTTTTGGACAACTCGGTGGACAATTCTCAAAACCGCAAGTGCCAGGTAAAACTACACTCCATGCTCTTTCATTTGATCCAAGCAAATTTCAATTTTTGGCTAAAATTTGATGTTTTGCACTGTCCTCAAAGCAGCCATGCTGTGTACGTGGGTATGGTATATCAACAATCACGTACACGCATTTTGTACATGGGTTGCCTAAAAGCAAGTCAGGTACACTGCGCGAGGTAGGAAAAATCTATGTAGGGCCAAAAAACCAAGTTTTTCTATGAATTTAATTTTTGATAAATGGCTTGTTATTAGATTGAAACATGGTTCTTGAGTGGAGGGAGAGGGAGCATGACGACATGGACCAAGAAGCTCTATGGAATGCCCCCATGGTGAATGCTTTGTGGCAAAGTGGGCTGCTAAAATTCTTCTGTACCTCACCTATGTGATCCAATGTCCGCCTACTAGAGTTTATGATAAACTATTGGGATCATGATCTTGGTATGTTTGAACTACAAGGTCAGTTTCTAGAGATTACCTTGGAAGATATCTACTTCATCTCTGGTTTGTCATGATGAGGAGCTCCAGTTAGCTTGGAAGGTACCGGTAGAGGCGGTGACCTTCTAAGTGTGCAGAACTACATTGATGCATACTATGCACTCGGTACTCAAAAGAGGGGTCGTTGCATCCCTAGTGTTCATATTCGCAGCTTGCCATTATAGGTGTTGGAAAGTACTATAGTGAGGGTTGCACGGTCATCATCACTTCACCTTGCAAATCGAAACCAAATGAGACATGTAGTGGACTGTTTACAGGGATCCCTATATAACTGGTGTTCGGGAGTAATCATGATAATGAGGAAGTAGCTCTCTGACTATAAAAGAGGCCGGCGGAAAAAAATTGTTTATTGAAGCATATTGGTGGCCTTTTTATTTGAGAGGGTGCCCATTTTGAGTCTTGCAATACCACTACTAGTTCGTTCTCCCCGTCATCCTAGACTGAGTAGGTGGGGGGGAATCTTCCTCCGCCAGGGAGGCGATGGATCGGTTCAGAGTGTATATGACAACAAATTCTACTTATGGTGGGGGAAATAGCTACCATCACTGGAACAGTTTCCATATGCTGGGGTATATTTTTGAGGTGACACCAACCTTGTCCTCCCTCCTGGAGGAGCATGGGGAGCGTCAGGTATTTTTTCTTTTCAATTTTTTAAATTTTTATGAATTTTAGTCATAAATATATATACATGTGTATAAGAGTTTTAAATCATTTAAAATGTTAAAATGAAGATATTGGACCAGTCCACCCTACTAGGCATCCATGTATGTATGTGCATCCTATGGCAGGAGAAGACCATGGTTTGATTAGGGTTCTTAAGGGAAAGCTGGCCAGGCTTACCCAAAGAGTACCTACTTTACGTATTGAGCATATCCCTACCGTTATGCAGGAGCTAGTGGTTGGTAGACGACCTATTTGGATACGCCTTATGAGGTGGGTAGCTAGAGCAGTACTTGTGTACATCGACGTCGTTGAGGTTGTTGCAGCTGAGGAAGCTGAAGAAGCCTGAGAGCAGGGTGATCAGGGGGACCTGGGTGGTCCAGATGACCAGGGTGGACATGATGACCAGGGTGGTCAAGATTAGACCTAGGAGCATTTTATGGACTTCGATCCATTTTTTGTATATTTTTTGTATATTATATAGTTATGACTGGATCTGAGGATCATAAAACTCAACCTATCTATATGGACAGATATTCACACACACACACACACACACACACACACACACACATATATATATATATTGTCATTTTTATTTACATGCATTTTGTAATGTATTTGTTGTCTATTTTTATGCAAAATGTGTTAAGTTCCAATCCAAGATATAATTATCATATGCATCAGTTGAATTCTGATTTCTTGGAATATGATTGAATGTTATAAACTCAAAATTTCTTTCCAATAACCTAACTTGTATAAACTGACATAGTAAAATAGGGTTTCACACCTGATAAGCTCGATTGAGCTGGGAAACCACCAATTGAGAGTCAAGTCTAAATTCCAGCTAGGTGATTCCATGTGACAAAGAATCCCATAAAAGCTCAATGACAGCCTTGTATTTGGCCACATTATTGGTAGAAGGACCTATGCAAGCGCCTCCAAAGGAAACTAGCCATCCTGAGGGTGAGTAAATGACCCATGTGGCTGAAGCCAAGTTACAAGTGTGGCGACTAGCGCCATCTGTGAAACCTACAAACCACTCAGAAGGCATCTGTAAATACATACAATAAACCACTCAGAACAAAAACCGACGAACTATTGTACATAAAATACATACAATAAAAATACAGAAAAAAGCGCTAAGCCTAAGCATAGTACTTTTTCGAGTAGAGCCCATTTCTAGGCTCGAGCAGCTTATTCCCCTCAAAATCTGTTAATTCATATGCACCTTGCTTCAAAACGTTTGACACGGCATAAGGTCCTAACCACATAGACTTGAATTTCCTTGCCTCCAGGGGTTCTTTGTCTTGATCCCAGAGCAAGACAAGCTCCTCTTCAGAAAAAATCCAAGGTTTGACCGATTTATCGTATTGATTTTTGACCCTATTTTTATGAGCCTCGTTTGTTGTCAGTGCATCTCTACGCTTCTCATCTAGATGTTCTAAGTGTAACAAACATTCTTCGAGCTCAGCCATATCAGGTAACACATGAATAGAAATCTTGAAGGATAGGATTGCACATTCAACCGGGGTTACTACTTCCACTCCATGAATGAGTTGGAAAGGAGAGAACCCTGTGGTAGTTTTCACAATGGTCCGATAAGCCCAAAGTGCAGGATATAACATGATGTGCCAATTGGAATGGGTTGCATTAATAGTGTGCTTGAGAATAGTCTTCAAGGTTTTATTTACAGCCTCGACTTGACTGTTTACTTGAGGATAGAAAGAAGATGAATTCTCTTGTCTAAACCCTAGCATAGTGGTCGATTTAGTCATCATACTATTTTGAAAGTGACTGCCATGGTCAGTGACAATCTCTTTAGGGATATTGAACTGTGTGATAATTTGGTCGAAAACGAACAAAGCTACAGTTTCCCCATCATCTTTATAGGTGGGCATTGCCTTTTCCCACTTCATGAAATAATCTACAGTGACAATGATATGTTTGTTCCCCCCAGCCAAGATTGGGTTGCATGTCAAGTAATCTATCCCCCACTTTGTGAAGGGGCCCACTGAGATGACGAGAAATAACTGAGCAAGATGTGACCGCATCTTTCTGGTGTAAAGATGACAAGGATGACATCTCTTCACGGATTCCACACAATCTTTAAATATTGTGGGCCAGAAATAACCGGCACGTAAGATCTTTTGGGCCGTTGCTAACCCAGATAAATGACCCCCATATGCTCCACTATGGCCATCATTTAGGATAGTCTCTGCTTCTTTGTGGGTAATACATCGACCCAAAATGGAATCTACCCCCTATGATATAAAGTATCTCCAATAATGAGGCATTTTTTGGCATGTATGCGTAGTTTGCGCCGTTCTTCCCATGAGAAGGCTATAGGATACTTCAAAGTTTGGATATAGACAAGTATATCTCCGTACCAAGGGTCAGAGGTGGAAATAAAAAAGATATGCTCATCTGGGAATCAGTCCTCTTCAATGGCTACATATTCCTCTACCAGGAATTCTGCAATGAGCTCAACAAAAACTAAGGATTTCTTGGATTTGGAAGATTAGAAATCTAAGTCAAAATCCTAAAGAATGACTATCCATTTATTGAATTTTCCTCTAACTATCCATTGGGACAAAACATATTGGAAGGGATTAACATCCGCCACTACCATCGTCGTCCTCAGTAAGATGTAGTGATGCAACCTCTAATTAGCATATAAAACTGCTAAGGCCAACTTCTCGACATGGGAATACCTAAGTTCAGGGCCAGTTAAAGCATGGCTAAGATAGTAGACAACCTGATCTTGGAGCTTATCGTCCTCTTAGACTAGTACTACCCCTATGGTCGACTCAGATGCAGCCAAATACAATATAAAATCATGAGAGTAATCTGGCGGGCACAATAACAATGTCAATGACAAAGATTTCTTTAATGCCTCAAATGCAAGTTGTGCGACTTCATTCCATACAAATGGGGTGTCCTGCTTCAACATGCACATGAAACCTTTAGTAATCTTGGAATAATTTACAATAAAATGTTGAAGGAAGTTGGACTTCCCTTGCAGGATTTGAAGTTTCCTAATAGAAAGAGGAGGAGGCAGATTTACTATGGCCTCAACTTTCAAAGGATCCACCTCAATACCTTTGTTGGAAACAATGAATCTGAGTAGTCTCCCTGACTCGACACAGAAACTGCACTTGTGGGGATTCAAGCGAATTTTGTAGTATTTGCATCATTCAAAAATAATACGCAAGTGATCCGGGTGATCGATCCTCTTACGAGAATGTCAGGCAGATCATCAAGGTAGGGTTCCACAATGGCTTTAATGTCATGAAAGGAAAAATTCATTGCTCGTTGAAAGGTAGCGCATGCATTTTTCAATCCAAAGGGCATTTTCTTGCATGCGAATGTACCCTAAGGATAGATGAAAGTTGTTTTATGTTGGTCTTCTAGTTTATTTTGGATTTGATTATACCTAGAGAAACCATCCATAAATGAAAAGACTTCACTCCCCGCACATGAATCAATGATTTGATCTATGAATGGCATGGGGTAGTTATCCTTAGGACATGCTTTATTTAGATCCCTAAAATCAGTACAAATGCGTATATTCCCTTGCTTTTTGTCAATAGGAATGGGGTTGGATACCCATTCTGTCAAAGGTATCAGATAAATGAAATCGGCTTTCAACAGTTTTTCAACTTCAACCTTAACAGTTTTCACTTTACGCGGATTGACAGGTCTCAAATTTTGTCGAACAATCCTAGCATCAGGGTAAGTTTGGATTTCATACTCGATTATTGATGGATCAATGCCTGGAATCTCCTCATATGCCCAGGAAAATATGTTGTGGAATTCCTTAAACAAGGCTGTATAGATCGCAATCTCCTCTGGAGAGCAGTTTGCACCAATGTGTACATTTTCCACAATGTTTGGCTTTGCATAGATGTTGATAGGGATGGTAGCGGAAATATTTTCCATATTCCCCTCAATAAATATTCCTTCCCTTGGTAAGGGATTAATAGGTGTATCCACATCGCCTGCTAGTCTCATATGGAACTCTTGGTTCTCAATTCTACTTAACTCTGGAAGAAAATAGGATCGATGGTGAAGATCTTCACAGATCTTATCTCGTCTGCACATAGCTTCCAAAATGGCTTCATCAAAAGGAAAAACCATATCTAAGCAGTCTTTAGAATGCAAAGAGCTCTCTGCCCAAGTAGGCAGATAGGCTTCTTCTGGCTCCTCTGAGACTGTGAGAGGGACCAGAATGGGATTAACAGTGGGATGAATGATAGCTTGATAAGCTACTTCCACTACGTATAAGGGCACTTCAGGTTCATGGCAGGAAGGAAGAACCCAAGGATCTGTTCTATCAACAACCGTTGTTATAGACTTCCCTACACTAGTAGAACCTAGATAATTAATCGGAGCTGGAATAGCGAATGTGCCCATCAATGATGCATACACTCCAGCCCCTAAGATCTTTGAATTAGGTTTAACCTAATCAAACAATGGTACAATGGACTCGTTAGTTTCCATGTGGCCCTTTCGAGTAAAGCTGAGTTGGTTTACAGCAACCAACTTCCCTTCGTGTGGAAACACTACAACCCGAAGTACGGCCGATACAATAACGGACATGGCATAAGTCCAACTTCTCCCCAAGAGCAATTTATAATCCAAAGGGGCATCAATCACCTCTACCTCAATAGATACTACCTTCCCTACCAACTTTATTTTGAAAGCCGGTAGGATACCATGTGGACGAAATGACCTTCCGTCGAAAGTAGTAAGTAGGGTGTTTTATGGGACTAGCTCTAGAGATCCAAGAGCTTTCCAGCAAGATAGGGACATGACACATGTAGAAGCACCCTCATCAACAACTTCCCTTCCAAAGGTTTTTCCACCATGGATGACATCTATCAATAAGGCTACATGATAAGGTAGGTGAATTTTGACATCAAACAAATTAAATTTCGCCATGAGGCTCAATGAATCCATGCTACCTAAGGATGCTAAGAGTGCATCTCCCTAGGTGGGATAACTCTCTAACACCTCTAAAGCCAACATTGCACAAGGGATATGGGATAAATATTCAACTACAGAGTAGTTGGCTGCAGCCCTAGCATTGGGATTGTCCAAGGTTTTCTTGAAGACACCTTTCGGTATCTTGGGCATAGGTTCAGTAGTTTTTTCAATCGTGAGAGGGTTGGAAGTTTGACCTATCAACTTAACCTTCTCTGAAGCCTCTATTTCATAGTTCTTGTTCCTAGTCTGGAGTAAAGTCTGGGATCGAACCATGTTCATATAATTAGGGTTAGGAGCATTTGGGGTGCCCCCTGCTACATTTGAAGCTAAAGAAGAATTCTGTCCTTGGGGAAAAGGATCCTTCAGGATAGCTGGTTGTTGGCCCTTTAACAGATTCTAAGCTTGTTCCATAAGGGGACATTGATGAGTTAGGTGATCTTCATGGCACAACTTACATGGGAATTTCACCTTATTCTTTTCTTTTTTGCCCCCATCAGCATTGCTTGTGGGTTTTTTCTTGTTTTGGTTTCCCTCACCTTTTTTTCCTTTCTTCTTTTTCCCACCGGGCTGCTCATTTCCCTTTTGAGAGGATTGTGCAAAAACATTTGCATTCTGGGGTGAGGGGGAAACCTTTGCTACCTCCACTGTAAAATATTTGATAGATAACTAATGGATTTGTTTAGCCAAAGACTCTATAGTGGGAGATTTCACAGAACCAACCACATTATCAACATGGGGTCTAGGCTTAGGTTTCTCCATATTGTGCGTTGGCCTCGGTGCATCAGGGATGATTTCATATAAAATCCTAGACTGAGAATATATCAAATCTAGCTATTGGGCCATGAGGATAGCCTCTTCCTCATTGGTCACTCCCAAAGTAGATACATCCTTAGATATATATGGCAATAGGGATTTAAGGAACCATTCTAGTAAAAACTCGAGAGGGATATATAAACCATAAAAACATGGACACATTATCTTCTCTAAAAGGCCAATGCCATCAATAGTGATTGCAAGCCTCTTCATAGGTAGAGAAATATTGACAACCTGCACTACATGAAATGGATTACATATTTGTAGCAATTTAACATAGTGATTGAAATTTGAGTACCAAAAGGAAAGCACAAATAAAGTTTTACATTTCCTTTCTAGGCCTCCAGTAGTGGGATTGACCATGTTTTCATGTTTTCACAATTACAACAATTCTTTGGTTTGGAATGCTTTTAAAGATAATTATATGCATAATGCATGAACGGTATTAAATTTACTCAAATGTGCCAGATTTGGAAATTAAGATATCCATACCTTTGATGCAATAGTTTATTTTTGGAGTTGTTTTCATCCATCAGTGCTTGTTGTCCTGGTGCTCTAACTGTATATATGTCAGCATCACCTTCAACAACTTCTGCAACCACTTTGTGCCTCTTGTATTTTATAAAACCCTTGTCATCATATTTAATAGTTAAATGTTGCTTTACTATTTGACTTCTTCTTTATAGGCCCAATGCATATAATTAGATCTTCCACATCTTTAAAATCCCCATATATCTTAATATGTGGTGTTTCCTCTGCATCTTAATAGTTTCCAGTGTGAAAATATATGGTCACATCTTAAAATTTTCATTGTAATTTGAACACCTGTGAATAGTCATGCAAATGAACAAACATATCAAAATCATGCATCTATATTCTAAGATTCAAAAGGAAAAAGCTAGAGGCAAAATTTAATATAGGATAAAGATCAATTTGGCATTAAACCAAATTAATGGTTTGGTCAATAAACCAATACTATGATGAGGTAGAAAATCCATTGGAGATTGAGCCATTAGGATATAGATAATTCCCCATTTTCAACCATGTCAAAACATTGAGGGATGTCAATACCAAGGGTTGGTTGAAGGAGAGATTGAGTGAGTTGAATAACCGCAAAATAATTTGTCAAGATTGTAAGCATTGGTAGAAGATAATTTCAACTTAGTGATCCCATTAAAGAGTAAAGAGTACTCATATTGAGATGGCTCTGCCTCCATCAATTACGGTCACATTCCCAACTTCAAATATAACATCTATGAGCCATAAGTGTACCCAATTCCATTGATGATAACATTCAAATTTCCCATCCACAAGAAAGTTGTTACCACTCATTTTTAGTGCACACTTGTGAAGGAAAGGATGTAAGCATACCTGTGAAGTTATAGGATGATATGGGCATCAATTTGACTCGGTCTAGACATGAAATAAACTGAATTTACTCTCGGAAATTTCCCTTATGTTTACAACAATATAAGAGGGGTTATACCCATCTGGGGTTACAAAGAGAGCCACCTTTCAATATGAAAGAAAGGTAGACTTATAACATTGACACCCCATGTAGTTTTTCTCAACAATTGGACAGTCTCTTACAGTCCTCATCTAGTAACCTGGGTACTCCTAGGACACGGCATGCACACAACAATAGTTCTACAATAGTTATGGGTGGCAGTTCTTAGGGCTGAAGGAAATATAACAATTACTTATAGCGATATAATTTAGACAAATAGTGGGAAGATGACCATTGAGGGAGCCCTGTATCAAGAAAAATCTTATAGTAGAAATAAACACATCACATTTTATCATGGAAGTATTTTCTAGCACCTAGTAGGAATGATGTGCATTTGGTTGACAAAGGAAATATGTAGCAAAATTTGAGGCCTGTTCCTAGCATGTTGCAACAGTAATAATAGATTCTATGATGTATCAGGTACAACCCCAATTAAATAATTCATTAACCGGATGAGGACTAATTTAGTTGTGTTTTCCAGCTATATGCTCAAGCCCAAAAGAAATGACAGTAGTAGAGATACACACTACATAGGGAAAGTGCATAGAATATGATGAATAAAGGATCCATCTAAATCTATGATTATATCAACAAAAAAAATGATGAAGGTGTTCTATTGTTAGTGATCACAAATGGCCATCCCAAAAAAATGGACAACACCCACATCAAGATTAGAGCTTCAAGTGCCTAAAATTATTCATTTCAATATTGAAGAGGGTTTAACCCAACATTGATTGTGTTGCCATCAGTTGATTGGATTGGGCATGATCAAAATTTATTTTGTTCAATGTAATTTTAGCAAGGGAATCTTAGGTAAAGGGACTATAGTTCGAGGTAGTTAATATGCTAACATTCATGACATATCCAGCATCAGAGATCATACCTCATGACCCGTGTTTTGTTTTCCACCATCATTCACGTCATTCGCGCCATGTGATTTCTAGATCTGTGAATATTTAGGGAGCACTAGTAAAACGAAAGGTCTTAGCATCAAATCATAGAAGTGGCAATGGCAGTGCGTCAATCTTGAACTTCAAAATACATTAGTCGCTTACAGAAATATCATTGCATATGACGGGTGCTTGAGAAACCTTGCCTGTGGAGGCATTCACCTTGACTTCTAAATTAAGGGATGAGGATTGGCATTTACTTCGATCCCTTCCCTTAATTGGTGGGCCGCCCTTTTTAAATAAAAAATACCATGAACCTTTTCCCTTTAACTGGGATGCTAATTCCAAGCCAGTTACCTTCAGTGGAGCTCGTTGGAGGCTCATATCTATTTGCGTTCATGTGGTTGTAAAAGTTAATGGAGTAATAACTTACAACTTACATCATTGATTTACTTTACGGAGTTGTTTAAAATGGGTGGTCATTATTTTATTTTTGTTTTTTCATTATTCTATTACTTTGAAACCACTTTGGGAGAACATTTTTAAGAAGTATTTATTTGTTCTTGAGAAAAAAAGGGCTCCCATGGTTTTACCTATAATAATGTGACTTATTATGTTAATATTAAGTTATCCCTCCTTTCATTAGGATTTGGATAAAGAATATGCTGAGTGAAGAACATATAATAATATATTATAAAGTGTCATTCTTAGGATATGGATAAAGAATATGTTGAGTGAAGAACATATAATAATATATTATAAAGTGTCATTCTCTTTACCTCGCGTGAAGTATGGAAAAGGTTTTTGGATAATGGATTAGCCCTTATATAGGATCGATTATACTTGTTGACCACATTTGGAGAGTTCGGTTTGCAAGGAAGTGTAGTTTTATTTTGTGGGATTTTTTTATATTTGGATGGATTTTAGATGCTTATTGAATCTTCGTTGGACTTGGCTTGTTATAAAAGTCGCTTGGAGGAAGAATGAAGATGTTCTTGTGGACATAGTTTGGAGTATTATCTTCTTTAAGGGATCTTTAGAGGTCAAGTGGCATCATCAACAACCACTAAGTTCCTTGATTGTTGGAGAGGTTCCCCTTTGTTATGGGGGCTATGTATCTCATCATTATACAAGTGGACTTGACCACCATTTTTTTTATTGTATTTAGCTAGGAGTTAGTTCTTGAGTGGGGTACTTCTTGTATTATTTTACCCCACCCTATACTAAATCTAAGGAAATTATGATTATTTTATTGTAAACAAAGTTTAGTCCTCTCATATAAATAGAGAGGCACTTACAAGTTTAGGTCATGTCAATCTGTAGAGGTTGAAGTAAGCAATAGGCATATTTTGTCAAATAGGCCACCTAGTACATATTTATGACTTTTGACAAACATCAGAGAGAGAGAGAAATTAATATGGAGTGCATCAATCAAGGAATCATAGTACTTGGGTAGTGGTAGTGACAAACTAGAGATGGATAGATACCAAGTCGGGGATATGAAATGGTGACCTTACATAAAGGGGAACATATACTTTCCTTGTCAAGCCATTATATTCATTAATAGGGCTCTATTTTCCTATTTTAAGTTTAAACTACCCCATTATCTCATTAATACATGGGATTAGTTCACATAGAGGCTAGATATAAAGGGGTTACACCATTTTATATTTAAAATATAACTTGTGAGATCACATTCATAATCCATCTTAGAAGAGTAATGTTATGTTGTAGGGTTCGATCCTTGGGAAGAAGTGTCGGATCCTCATACTAGTACAATGGTGGATTGAGCGCATTAAAAAACTCAATAGGATAGTTATTTATGACTATCAATGATTGAACACTCTCAGTATCGACATTAAAGAACCCGCTTAGAATTCATATATATCAGAGCTTAAACCCACTTTGAATTCAAGGAAATCGGGACTCATTACATCATGGGTTGGTGGTGATGGTGTGTTTAATCCTATCTCTATTGGAACTTCTCAAATGAAAATGAAAGTTCATCCCCAACTCTTTACCAAAGAAATTCTCTTAGTCACAGTTGAGAAGTATAGGCTTAACATGGTCATGGATTTCCCATGAATCTCTAGTAGCATTGAAGGTTCTTTGGTAGATGCCTAAATGATATTTGCATAATATTAGATGATGTTAAAAGTGAAGGGAGAATGAAATTGTGCCATCTTGTCCAAAAAAATGAAGAAAAATACATTGAAAGATGGTCTAGACACAAAAAAGGAAGCAAAAAGGGATGCTAATCATAAGGTTTTGTTGTAAGATTGAGGTGCATGGCACCAATATTGCTAATAGAAGGTACACAATTTACAAAATTTACACTTCATTGTCAAAATTGCAATTCTCCATGACACAATTAAAATTGACTAACATGAATGACTAATCCATATTCTTCTAGCTAGTCATTTTTTATGCCATGACTAAATTATTCATTTATGTTAGTCATTTTTAACTCTGTCACTTATTATCTAGTCATATTTGTTAACTGGTGACTAAATTAGTCATTAATTTTAGTTGTTTATAGTTGGGTTAATCAAAATTGCTCATATTTAGTAATAAATCACTTGAAAAACCTGTGGTGACTAGAATTTTTAGTCACGTAGAATCTAATTCCTCATTTTTTACTGGTAGATGGTGGCTTTGATAAGGCTCTTTCGTCTTCTCCACTCTTGGATGTGATCCGAAATATGAGTAGCCTTGTCCTACCGAAAGGTAGACAACAAGTCTGTCCTAAAATCATATCGGACAGGAAGTTGGAAGTGACTAAGGAATACATTAGCCAAGTCCCAAAAACTATCAAATGCAGCATAAGGCAGTTCACTGTACCATTTTGTTGTAGTACTGGTTAGTGTTTTTTGGAATAGTCTCAACTGAACTGTATCGTTGTTTAGTGAATTGGAAGAGCACCACAAATGGAAAGTGGTGACATGAGCTCCTACATCATCACCAGCTTTGCCTTCAAATTTTGGAATATTTGAGGGAAACTTGGTAGGAATGAGTGGCTAGGAGGAGTTATGTCTCACTGGGTCATTCATTAGTTTCGAATAGTTTGGAAAGGTTAAAGTTTCCAGGAAAGGAGGCTTGGGTCTAACCAGAGCATTAAAGGTACCAGCATGGGTATTAGAGGGGCTTGCCCCCATGTTCCCAGATGTGAAGGTGGGGTTTCCCCCTGATGCCGGTTGCGAAGTGGTTGAGCTTATTTGGAAAGGAGTCCACCCATAAGCCAGTGGATTGTTTATGTGCAGTGTAGTGTATGAGGTTCTAGCTTCCCCAATTGAAGCTGGGGTTTGGAACACAGGATCAAGTATCCCTCCGCTAAAAAGCAAGAAAGGAGAGCTCGTGAACGGAGCTAAAACCAGAGTTTGAAAACCTTGACCATAAGGATTAGGTTTTTTGAACTGCACCACTACATATGTGGGTGTTGGACCTACATACAGAGTGGATGGGGGAATGTGCCCCCCATTCCAAGGAAAACCCTGGACAAATGATGAGGATCCTATAGGACCACTCTGAGCAGTGTGTGTGAAGGAAGTAGGAACTGAAGGTACACTAGGAATCCCAATGACCACTCCACCAGAAGTACCTTCTAAATTGGTGGGAGCCGGTGGTTGAACCACCCGGCTAGCTGGATTTAATGGTGTAGTAGGTATACTTGTTCTAGGGGTGCCAACTAGGGGAGGTGTCACTCCTTCAGCCGAAGCAGCTGAGGTGGAGGTAGAAGAACTTTTTCCTACAATAGACATTAGTCTTCCCAAAGGGACACCAATCATGGGTGAATTGAAAGGACGAACCTGAATGATCATAGGATCGTTTAAGTCAATTAGAGGTGAATTAAATTTCCTTGCAAACTCATCAGCCTGCAAGTCTTCTATCTCAACTGCAGTTAAATCAAACTGGTATGTCCTAAGTTCTGGTTCACCCAAAACTTCAGTAACTCCTATCGGTTCAAAAAAATCGTCCGTGTCTAATCTCCTCCTTTGAGGGGGAGGTGGAGGTTCCAATGTCATAAGCAGAGGAAGGTTTTTCAACCTTCATGACCTTCTGACAGATTGGTCCTCCACGATTGTAAATTTGACTCTTCACACCCTAAGTTCAGCTAAACACAGACAAACCACAGAGAAATCACTGCAAACTTTCCTAAAGTCTCAACAATCACAAGGGGTATAAGATATGCTTTCCCGAAGAAAGATGAGAGATAGTTTCTTGGCATCCTTGAAGAGGTTCTTAGGAACAAGTAGAGAAATCACCCACCGCCCTCCTACACTTTCAACAAGGGTTACCTTCCAAGCCCATCCAAGGTGAACCAGAAATAGCCTTCCAGTTTACCTGTGTATAAACCCTAGATGTCAAAGAGACTAAAGGATACCTTAGCTATATCAATAGTCTGGGGGG
Organism: Pseudotsuga menziesii; assembly: GCA_001517045.1. Classification (NCBI taxonomy): domain Eukaryota; kingdom Viridiplantae; phylum Streptophyta; class Pinopsida; order Pinales; family Pinaceae; genus Pseudotsuga; species Pseudotsuga menziesii. The sequence continues at coordinate 284,679 of LPNX010290068.1, forward strand.
ACAATCACAAGCCTGATTCATACGCATGGGCAAGGAAGCAAAGCTCGAAATTCTGTCTAGGAAAAAATCCCCAGATGCGCAAAAACCTTGGTCTACGTTTTGACAAGGAATCGGAGGGTTATCTCCTCAGTCCAAGCCTCCACGTGGCCTCGTGCTTAACTCCCATTTGAGAGGAGCTTCCCAAATACTACCAACATAGAGAAGGATTTACCTATCGAATGGCCAACTAAGTCTGAATGTAAACACTTGTGGGGAGTTTACACTTCGTATCCCACAAATCTAGCCTAAGCTAGTAGGTGTATGACCCTATAAAACAAAACTTACTAATAAATTTTAAATTATATCATTCATTTTAAGGGTTGTTCTTAGTCAGAGGGTAAGTGGTGTGAATGACTATGATTTTATAGACTTGATAAGAAAAGTTAAAAGGTGCATAAAATGAATTCCAAAACAAATTACAACTACTTACAACAAGATTCTTTTCTTTTTGTAAATATGAACTAATGAAATTACAACTAAGTATGGGAAGACTAAGACTTATTTTTTGCACTTTTTGAAATTTTATTCGAAAATACTGAAAATAAAACTACAATATGCGATTAAAATGCAAATGTTTCCAATGTTTTTCTTCACTTTTCAAATTCTTCAAAAATTACCATGCACTTAAATGCAAAACTTCTTGAATATGCTTGAATGATCAGACCATAAAGCAAGCAACATGAAGTATAGCATACTTGCAAGAACCAAATTCAACCACCTAAGGAGGATACTTGGAAAACACCTAGCTTGGGAAGAAACAAGGAATAAAATCCACTAAAATCACTAAAGGACAAGTGACAAAATGACACCACTCAAAAGCAATACAGAGTACAAGGTATCTAAAATCCTGATCATTGATTCAGATACACATCATTGAACCTATCACCCAAACAGGAGAATCCACCTCAAATTTCTAAGTGAAAGAAGACTCAAACAACAAAAACACAAGGGCTTACTAAAAAGCACAAAGTATGGTATACAGGACTTTCAGACTTACAACAAGATGCTAGCAATAGAAGACCCTAAAGTAGAGCAAAATCTAAGTAAGATAGGGACGAGAAACCCTACCTAAAAATTTGCTGCCAAAAGATGTACGCGACTGTCTTATAGAGAAACCCACGTACTGTACGCGACTGTCCAATAGAGAAACCCATGTATACAAGTTGTTGTACGCGACTGTGAAGCACAACAACCCGCGTACACAACAAAAAAAAAATTCAAAAAGTAAAAATAATATAGGTCTCTAGACACACTACTGCAAACCAAAGCCAAGATAGAAAACCACACATTGAATCAGAGCAAAGACTGGGAAAGTATCTATAGGACTAACCCACAGTAGGCTGCAATCCCCAGCGGAGTCACCAGTTTTGTTGTTCAGGATTAAACACCCTTGTAACCTAGGGTCTAGGGTTACCAACTTACTACTAACCTTGTAGACAATCAGCTTTACCAGAGAATGGAAAGGGAATAGGAAGAACGTATTGACTTACCCGATTACTGATGATTGATCCAAGCTTGATCTTCTCCCGCTCCTCTTCTCTCCAAGTAATATCTCATGCATGTATATATAAGAGGTTAGATAAACAATATATCAAACATATAATCAAATACATTCATTAACCACAATACATGAAATAGACTCAACACAATGTTGGAAAAAGAATTCTCTGTATTAACAATCAGTGAATGAGATAAGAGTACAACCCAGCTTCTGAGACAAGGACTCTAAGTTTTACTACTCCAAGACTTCTGAAGATATACCACCAGCATAACTTTGCTCTCCAATCTTGATATATTATTACCCACTCTAAGGAATCTATTTATACTTTGGGAAATGGAGTAGTTTTATAGGCTGGGGTGGTAGAAACAGTTGGGATAGTTAAATATTAGGGCCCAAATAATCTCAAATAATCATGTTTTATATTTTTTAAAGCCAAACTAAGATGTACACGACTATTGATATAGGAAACCCACGTATGACATGTAAGTTGCTCGAAGGAAACCTGAGTATGCTGGTGTACGCGGTTGCAATGCAGATAGTCGCATATAGTACGCGAGTTGCAATGAATATAGTCACATACGTAACTCAACACTTATAAAAATATATAGCAAGCTGGTTTAAGAGGTAAATGCATCCCAGGTCATGCCCATCTATAGTGCTTTGGAAAAATTCAATCCTAGTTTGTCCTTTTGTGTACCAACATAAAGAATGTTGGCACTCAGATGGAGAAGTGCCATTTGGGTTGATAACAGGATCAAGGCTCCTAAATACAAGAGCCAATCATAGACAACTATTGTTACATAATAGTATCCTCAATGAGAGGCTAAATACAAGAATGATATGAAGAATTGATACATAGGACCCATGGATTTCTCATGGAATGTGATATCTTCACAACTGATGATTTGCTAGTTCTAGAAGTGTTCATAACTTTGTAGGGAGTCACTGACAGAGATTCAGAGTCTCTGCGATATAATATGTTGCATCAATCATGAATCTATACAGAAGCACTACTCTAGGGGCTTATGATCACTGTTTCCAATGCAACCCAGAAATCACAAGGGACATAAACCTATCTGGGTCCCTTAATATATTCACTAATGTGCTAGAGTCAGGTGACAACCGGGGTCTTCGACCAAATACTACACATACCAATACCCTGTACAAGTATCAACGGTGCAATGATGTAGATAAAGTCGAGCACGTGAGACACAACCATACCGAGAGGCACTAAGGACTCCTCTCAATTGGTCCAATGAACTCATCAATGAGTTTAATGAAACCAACATACAAGGACCTCTAGGTCTATCCTCTAGAATAGATGTGTTGTCATCGATAGAGGGAGACCTGCAAATGACAAAGGCAATGATGTTTCATTGACCAGAAGCACGAGGGGGATAACCAAAGATGTGGTACAAACTGGGGAATGACACACTAAGTGGGGGAACATGGGAAAGGAATCATGGGACACTCAAACTTCCTTTGTTCAGAGTAATGACGGTAGGGATAACCTGGAAGAAAATGAATGGACTCATGGGAGAGGGATCGTAGCTGTTATACAAGGACTGAGACTGCAAATGGGACATACTTGGGGGGTAGGTAACTTAGACTTTTGATATCTAGGGGATCCAAGGAAGACTCATCGCATAATATTGTGAACAAAGGTTACCCAATGGGGGAAATCTACCGAACTATAACATATGGGGTGGCACCTAAAGACATCATTATGGAACGATCTCATGGATTTTTAAAGAGCTAGAGAAATTAAATGCCCGATGGTGCTTTCAATTTTAGAGAGTCTGAAAACATGAAGAACACTCCAGTGGGGTCTCTTTCTCATTGATAGTATCTTGTGCCCAAAAAATGATAAAAGTGTACATAGGAGAGCTCTCTCACTCTTGTTAGGGGATGAGAGACTTCTTTACCGTTGGTAGTCCAATCAGGCCAGAAAATATTAAACCTGTACTGATTGGGAGTTCATTCAAACACTTCTACGAGCATGAATGAAACCAAGTTTTCTCGACAAATTTTTCTTGATGAGAATACTAGAAAAGAGTTTAAATACAACCCACAATGAGATTTTTCGTAAAGTTTGGTCCCAATACCCAAGAAAGCATAAAAGGATGCAAAGGGAAACATTCATGGCTTGAGTGTGCTGAGGTGTTCCTTTTCTTGTGGTAATTTGCATAGTCCACAAAAGGAGATAAAAAAGCCTTATGTAGACAACCTTTCAAATACTTCAACGAGGGAGAAAGGAAGTAAGTGCGCTCGACGATCTTTTCATCCATTTAGGAGTCAAAAAAGAGCTTAACAGAAACTCTGTAATGCTTAACCAATCAAGGGGGCACTATTGGTTCCCCCTTGTGGGACGATGGTTGTTGGTCAAAAGATGGCCAATTGTGCAGTATGGATGGAGCGGATGGCTCGTAAACATGCCAATACATACAAAGGGAGGCTCATGCGATGGCACCCAAATTGAGTTGACTTCTAAGAAATGGTCTAGAAAATCATAGTGAGAGCACGAGACAAGGGTCTCACCAAAATAAAAAGGGCAGAAAACCAAACCCAGTGGTGCGAATGGTGTCTCAAATGCACTCAAGATAAATATGTCTAGCAGTTAGTCATGTTTCCCCTAGTCCAGTGGTGCACAAGGAAAAACTAGACCAAATGGGGTCCTATGGGTATTGAGCTATCTCAACGTATGGTGGTATGCAAATCAACGTGACTCCAGGAAATGGACCCAAGAATTGGTAGGGAGGGAGGCAGTCTAGAAGGTAATTTCTTGACCCAAGAGATTTTTTCACAATGGTGGAAACTTCCTATCCTTGTGGAGGATGATCCATATGTGGGCGTGGGAAAATGGGGAGGTACAAAGGGGCCTCAACCTCCAGTATAGGCCTATGGACCTGATGGTAGCATGGTTGTAGCTAGATCATATGTGTGACATACTGGGTGCATGTGCAGAAGTGGGACCACATCCTCTAGTAGGCTACCAGTGACGCAAGGGAAGGGATTATATCAACCTTCTCACATGCAAATGATGCAACGAAAATCTACAATGGACTAGCTTTGACTAGACGCAAAATAACTGCTTGAGGGGGTCACCGAGTCGTGGTAAAAATGATGTAAAACAAAAACAATAAACTACATTATAAGTGACTCATGGTGATGATATCAAGCATAGGATCTCTTGAGGTAGAGCCCATTGTGGGGATTCTTCAAGATTCGACTGTTTGAATCAGTGAAGAGATGTGCCCCCTTGCCGAGACAAAGTTCATCGACAAGGTGGGGTGATAAAATCTAGCCTTCAATGGGAAGAACCATTTTCATGCTACAGTTTAAAGGTAATGGGGTAAAATCAATGGTGGTCTTATAGATCTCTCCATCATCAAGAAAGTGGTGTTGGGATAGATCAGGTGGATCTTCCACGGCCATGGGCGGGAAAGTACTACTAGAAGTAGAGATCGTGTAAATGGTGTTGGTGTTGGAGGATGAAGCCGAGGGGTGAATTTCCTGAATGACAGTGATTTCAGATTAAAGGGAATGTTTTCGAAGATTTCTAAGGGCTGCTCGAAACTTTTCCAAGTCTTGATAGTGGTGAGAATAATGTCCCTACAATCCATAAAGTGTGCCTCCCCATTTTTTCATGCCCACAATAAACAATTCATGCTCTCAGCTGAGATAGATAGCTTTCATTTAGGTCATCATAGGATAGAATTAGGAGATATTATTTTCTATACTTAGCTTAAGGTAATTGTTAGCATTAGTTATTCATTAGGTTAAATCTCTCTTATTTGTTAAAATATTGGGTTAAGCAAATCTTTCCACATATACCTAGAGAGACTCTCTATTTTGGGAGCACATTATACAGGCAGTAGGGCCTTGATCCTGTGAAAGACAGTTACTTTAAACACACACAAGATTGCATTAAGTCAAGTGTGTGGGTTGTCTTTCCATTGGCTTAGGTTAGTTTTATCAGCCAACAAATGGCACTAGAAGGAGGGCCTAAGCTTGAAGCTTAATGGCTGATTGATCACAAAACGCTCCTACCAGTAATCAACCTACTTCCTCCCTCATGAGTTTTGGAATATTGTCTAACTTGGTCTCTACATCACAACCCGAAACTGTAAATACCCCCTTTTTAGATGTAGTTAGGACCATTATTGAAAGAGACCCAACTGTCTCACCAGTTTCCCCAGAAGAGATCAATTAAACCTTAGAGGAATCACGTAGAATTTTAACTAGAGACTATTCTCACCAAACAGGGATCGCTCCGATCAATTTCGGATTGCCAAGCAGAGTTGATTTTCAAACCTTGGCAGTGACTGAGTCAGCTGCTGATCCAATTGGAGAAGAGCCTCCTAAACCATTGAGAGGGTCTCCTGATTATCATATTAGCGATATCTTGAGAGGAGTAGCTAGTCATAACATTTCTTGTACGCCATACACAATGGGTGGTGAACCTTGTCCTTGTTAGGAAGAAAAATTGAGATATTCAATTACGTGTAGATTTCTGAAACTTAAACCGATCATGAGAAAAGGACAACTATCATGTTCTACTCATGGAACAAATCCTCCAGAAGGTTTTAGGTGCTCAGATGCTATTTTTATTAGACGGATTTTCTGGGTACAACCAGGTTCTAGTTTCTCCTGCAGACTAGCTAAAAACCACTTTTAGGACCCCTTGGGGAACCTATGCCTACAGGAAGATGCCCTTCGGATTGATAAATGCAGGGGCCACATTCCAAAGGGAAATGGATGTTGCTTTTAGAGGTCTAATAAATCACTCTGTCATTGTCTATTTGGATGATGTCACTGTGTTTTCCAAATATCGATCTAATCACATTTCACACTTACGTGAAGTGCTTGAACGTTGCAGGAAGTTCGGCATTTCCATTAACCCTAAAAAGACAATATTTGCAGTAACTAAGGGAATTTTTCTAGGGTTTGTAGTGTCAAAGGAAGGGATCATGATTGATCCAAAATGAACAGAAGCTATCTTTAGGATTCCTTTTCCTTGTACTAAGAAATCCATGCAATCCTTGATGGGAAAGATAAATTTTGTGAGGAGATCTGTTCCCATTTTTTCTAAAATCGTGCGCCCATTGCAGAATATGATTAAGAAAGACAGTAATTTTTCATTGGGGGAGAAAGAGAAAGAGTCATTTATCAGAATTAGAGAAGCCATAGCTGAAGCACCCGCACTTGTGAGCCCTGACTTTAGAAAAGACGTTATTCTCTATACTATTGCATCTGACATATCTTATGCAGCTGTTCTTACTCAGAAGAACCAGTAGGGGGATGAAGTACCTATCTCCTTCATGAGCTCAAATTTAAAAGGAGCTGAGTTGAACTACCACGAAGTGGATAAATAGGATTTTGTTGTGTTTAAAGCAGTGAAACATTTCCGTCCTTACCTCCTTAAATCGAAAATCAAGGTAATTGTTCCATTCTTTGCTGTGAGAAATTTGTTAGTACAGAAAGACCTTGGAGAAAAAAGGGCACATTGGATGGCTTCTCTGCAGGAATATGACCTAGATATTAAACCCTCTCAAGTTGTACATGGTTTGGGTTTGTGTAAACTAGCAACTGAATCAGCATATCTGCCTACTGACTAGAATGGCATACCTTTAGACTATACCCTGCTGCAAAAGGAATTTTGTTTCATCCTAGACCCAGCTAGTTCATGGTATACTGATATTCGCACTTATCTTGAAACTAGCAGTGCCCCAGACCATTTAGACCCAAAGAAGAAAAGAGTAGTAAGACTAAAATTAACACCTTACTAGTTGATAAATAATGTACTTTTCAGGAAAAATGCAGATGGAGTCTTGCTTCGTTGTTTGGAAAAGGAGGAATCTGATTCAGTTTTAACACAACTGCATGACGGGCCTGCTAGTGGCCATTTTTGTGGTGATACTACTGCTCATAAAGTTTTGAGAGTAGGTTATTTTTGGCCAACTCTATTTAAAGATGCCCATTCTTTCGTTAGAAGGTGCCAAGATTGTCAGACTGCGGCTGGCAGAGTTAAAAAACCAGCATTTCCTTTACATCCTGTGGTGGTGGATAGGCCTTTCCAACAGTGGGGAATCGATATCATTGGACCAATAAACCCCTCCTCCTCTCTTTAGCATAAGTACATCATAACTGCCACTGATTACTTTACTCGATGGTCTGAAGCGGAACCATTGCGGGTGGTTAATAAAATCAGGTATTGTATTTTCTTGAAACTAACATAATTACCTGATTTGGGGTGCCCGAATCTCTCATGCCATGATAATGCATATTATTTTTCTTCTAAACAAATAACTAAGTTTGCATTAGAAAAGGGAATCAGAATTAGATATTCGGCAAACTATTATCCATAAGGCAATGGCCTTGCTGAATCAGCAACTTGCTGAAAATTCTGAAGAGAACCATAGCTGAAAATCATAGGAATTGGCATACTGTTCTATATCAAGTTCTCTGGGCTAACAAGGTTACCCCAAAATCATCTGTGGATAACTCCCCTTTATTTTTGGTATATGGAATAGAGGCTATTCTTCCTCCCAATCTATTTATGCCTTCGTTACAGCTTGCACGAGCTGTACAAGAGACAGAGTGTTCAACCATTGAAGAAAGAATCAATATGTTGTTGAAATTGGAAGAAGAAAGAGAGAATGATAAGAGACATTTCATGAAGCATCAACAAATTGTTAAATCATGGTTTGATCTTGGCTCATCCTCGAATAGGGAACTACAGGTAGATGATCTGGTTTTGAAATGGGACAAAGCACATGAAGATAAGGGGGAACATACGAAATTCCAATGTCTTTGGTTAGGTCCATATGTGATAGCAGAAAAAATTGGTCCTAATACTTTTCGTTTGCAAACTTTGAAAGGATAGCTCAATACCCTCTCGGTAAATGGGCATATCCTTGAAAGGTACTTTCAGTAATCCCACATCATCAAGTCATTTTCATTGTATATTCCTGTACATATTGTTGGTTCCATTCTGATTTCTAGACCGGTTAGAGTTTTCGATCTTGTACTTACTGATTATTTTTCTTTCCTGTCATCATCATGTTTACTTACTGGAAATTTTAGGTGACAGGTCATGAAAATAATTCAATTCTTCGAAATCATTCACTGTACATAAGATTGCATGTTTGCCTCTGTAAATAGTTGCTTTATCCGACACATCTCCTACCTTGTCTCATAGAATTCAGCATGAATCATTTTGCATGGTCTTAATGAAGAACCTAATGGTGAAATATGTCAAACAAGAATGACTTAAATACATATCATATCATAATCATTGATAATGGCTGGAAGTATCTGATGTCTCACAAGTGATCTGTTTCCAAACCTGTATAAATTTTAACCTCTATAGTTTTTCTCTTAGCAATCCTTGATTGTTTTCTTCGGGTGCCTTCCTATAAACCAATATCTCAGGGAATTTATTTACTGATTCTAATGCATGTCTAATAAGCTTGAAGATTAGTTGAAGATATCTAGTAATATTTAAGCTATCTTAAGAAGTCTGTGGTTTTCTTCCTCATTTTTGTGGATACATCTAGTCACTCAGCCAAGGCAGTACTCTTGAACTAAAAAAAAAATATATATGAAAGAGGTTAATCAGGAAATAGGAGGTCTCATAACGAGCCGGTATGTTTATGATAATAGGTTCTATTGGAATGACGTTGTCAAAATTTGGTTACCAATCCAATGACAACAAATCTCAGTCGAATAACTGAGAGACAGGAAGTCTCATCACAAGCTGGCCTGATCAGTTTCTGGTAGGATTGGTGAGTAAGGCTATCATTATTTGGTCGCCAAGCTAAGATAGTGTTCCTGATTAATTCTTTTCGTATTTACCCCTGTGTATATGATTTGTATATACTAATAAAAAAAGAAAAAAAAAAGAAAAAAAAAAGAAAAAAAAAGGGGGAAGTATTGTTTGCTATTTTGCTTGGATGAGGGGAAATTCAACTGATTTTCTAAAGAAGCCACATCTATATTGTTATTGGCTAACCTGTCTTTGGTCTTATAGATCTACATTGGAATTAAGTCATTTTACTCCACACCTCCCTGAGGTTGAACAGGACCAAGAACACCCAGATAACAGCCATAGGGTTGTTTTCAGAAATCTGTTGAGGTCTGGTTATATGTTTAAGATTGGTTTGGATCTGGGATCACTTAAGAAAATATTTGATACTTTTCAAGCATCATTTTTTATTATCTGAAGTATGAATGTTGTTTCCGTGGAGATAACTAGTTCGGTCCCAGCATGTTGCCAATTATTGGCAAGCAACACCCTCCAGAGCAATTTGAACACAAAAAATTTCAAATATGTCATTTGAAATCAATCTTTTGAACGACATTCGGTATCACAAACTTAATCAACACTCATCTATAGATATTTTAGGAGTGCCCTCAGAATCTTTGATTCTGAAGGTACTCCCCATAGAAGTTGATTGATTGATTGTTTTAAGGGGATTAACATCAGTTTATGTCAAGTTTGAATCGCTTGGCCTTGGTTCCTCATTTCTTTTGATCATTTGGAAAAATTATAATCCCGAAAGTTAGTACCTCCTAATTTCACAACATTTATCACTCATGCATATTCGAGATCAAATGAATTTATTACATCAATGGTTTTTTACTATTAATATAAACAAGTTGCTACATGATGTGATAATTGTTTCTTTTCAATTTATATAGGAGATCTAACAAGCTTTTTCACTTCTAAAATATTTATTTCATCATGTTAATCAGAGGGATAAAAGTGTATTTAATATAATTTTTGCAAGTTTCACATTAGTATACATTTATCCTCATTACGAATTTTGTATTTTTGAAGTGAGTCAGTATTAAAGTCTATCATAAGGAGCTAAGATGATTTTCAGAGTTTTGATATGGGTTTGGTTATATTATCAATTCTTCCCTTGTCATTATAATATCGACCCTAATTCTAATTACATCAATTACATTCTTATTTAGTAACCTTGTTATTATTGATATTCGACGATGAAGGATTAGGGCATGGTAACCATTAAACCAAGCTTTGAAACGATGAGTTTTATAGGCTATCACATCATTATGAAGAATTTCAATCAGTGTTGATGCTATGATTGAAATTGGGGTTTTTTTTATATCCACGTAACCTAAATGTTTGCCATCTGTTGATTTGCCATCATGCAAATATCACACTTAAGCCGTCGCTCGCTTGATTTTTCTGTAGACCATTATGGTGTGGTAAGTGTTCTCCAAGTCCCATTAACTTGTCAACTCGCATGTATGATGACTCTGTAGGAAAATTCACAGTTCTTTGGTGAAATAGGGCAGTTTGGAGTGTTAATTGATATGTGCAGATTCTGGATAAATCGACTATGTGTTTTAGTCTGGCTTTTGAAAACCCTGAATGTTTTCATAATTGCTACCATGGCTCCTGTTTTGAGATTTGAACTCATAGGCGACGAGTATTTGGACCCTACCCCTGAATGCCGCAAGGTAGTGCTTAGGGTTGGATGGCTAGGGTTTTTGCAGAAGTTCTTTGGGTTCAACTTGGCAATTTCCAAGGTTCAACTTGGCAATTTCCAGGGCATTTGCAGCATCATTTGATTGGATTAAAGCACAGGTTGGGGATGTCGAATTGAGGCTGACAGAAGAGTTTGTTTCTCAGGCCATTGGTTTGGCACAGAATAGGTGAACATTGGTATAAGGGAAGGCATGTAAAAAACGATGACTGGAAGGATTTCCTGACTCCAGCTCACCGAAAAACGAAGTATAAATCCGGTTTCCCTTCTCGACTGCTCATGAAAAAATGGCGCTCTGCTTAAGCTTGTTATCAGGTACGTCACATGTGAAGGTCGACTTTCCCAAACCCAGTTTTATCACCTCCGACTTTTAATGATTTTTAAGGGACGTCTTGTGAACATGCCATACTATTTCTTGAATAGTCTACATAAGATGGCCTGCACCTATCAAATTAATGTAGGGGATAAGGAGAGGAGTCTGTTTCATCACGGATTGATTAAAATACTTGTGTCCTACCAGCTAGGAGAATTAGGGGATACTTGGGAATCATTCCTTATATGTAATGGGTTTGGTGAGAATGAAGAATGGCCCAGACAAAGGCCTAGAACTAGACGTAGACATATCAAGACTGAAGAAGCTGAGCCTAAGTTAGAAGAGTCTAGTTCTCAAGGTAATATGGACAATGAAGTGTCTGAACCCAGTCGAACCCTAAGTACCAGTGATGTTAAAGTCAAGTCTGAAACAAACCCTGAAGTTCCTGTTGATAATTCTCAGCCTTGAGTAAGAAAACCGACGATCACAATACCCTGTCAAAATAAGGATCTTTCTCATTCAGAGGCTAACATTAGTAAGAAACCGGCTGAAGACAAAATTAGCAGAGTACTGAGTAATCAGGCTATTCGTAGGACTACTCATAGTATGATAGCTACCTTGTTCGTCAGAATAGACCCGAGTATTGGGAATGTCCCTGTTATTGAAGTAAGTGATTCCTCAGAACTTTGTCCCAATCCAGCTCCAATTGGTCCAACCTTTCTGGATCTGAAATATGTGTCTGTCCTCGAGAATAATGTTGTTGATATTCAACAAGTAAATCATGAATGTGATGCGGATCAAGAAATTGATGAGAAGCCCTACATAGCTGAGGGAGACAAAGAAGGGTTGAATGTAGGATCGAAGGAACAAATCAATCGAAACCCTTATGCTCAAGTCATCTCATCTCTAGAAATTGACTTAAGGGAGGCTCAGGTTGTCAAGACATTTGCTATGGATGAAATTGCAGGTCTGCAAACTGATTTATCTTCTTGGATTGAAAAGTGGAATATTTTGAGGGAGAAGAAGCTTAAGTATAAAGCTCAAGTTAAAAGGCTTCTGTTGAGAAATTGAAGGTTGATCAAATAGAATAAAATTTCTAAGATAAGGACTATTAGATTCAAATCCAAGTTAGATGAGATGAGAAGAGATGTGCCAATTCGACTTTCTATCGAATCAGCCCTTAAAATCTAACATTTTTGTTTTCTTTAATGAATTCCAATTTTTGTCTTATGGTTTAAACCTTCGATTATGCATGCAGACGATTTCAAATTAGCCTCTATAGGTTAATAATATCTTGGATTTTGTCAGTTTCGATTCTTGGTGCAAAGCTTTCTTATTTAATAAGGATATCTGCAGAATTAAAATTCTGCAGACATCCTATTTATTTCTATATGATTGTTAGTTGCACTTTGCTAACAGAATCTGTTTAAAATTGTCAGGTATTAATGAGTAGGTGAGATGAAGCTAGATGCCGTGTTGCATTTATGGTTTTGACTATCTGGAGTTTACTCATTGGAGGCCCAATTCGAAAATGCAATTGATTACTATTTTGCTATTTCTATACTCCTATTTCTAAGCATTACCATTGTGGATTACCGAATATAGTGATGACACATTTTGGGGAATAATGTTACTGGATTTATCCAGTAAGTTAGCTATTTTCTTGTACATTATTCCTTCCTGGTGGTTACACAATGATATACCTATGATCCTGGTCTTTTCTTCATTCTATATTCGGATAAAATCCATGTATTAACATGGAAATAGGATATTTAGTTAATTAGTTGTTGTTTCATTTCCCTTTATAAACAAGTTTCAAACATGAGTAAAGGGTTCAATTTATAAGACTTATGGAGAATTGATATTTTACAGTTTCATACTACATTATGTTGTGCTGGTCTTTTTCTGGAACTTTTTTCTGAAGATCATTTGATGCTACAGAATAGTGAAGACCTTAGCTAAGTCTTTAAGCTGTTTTATGCTGTGTTAATGATGGTTCTCCTTTGTTAAATTTCACTTTCATATATATATATATATATATATATATATCGTCATATTATATGTGAAATATTCTTTCATGGATTTCGAATGATTACATTGTCTTGAAATGTAAATGATTTGTTATTAGGTTGAAATGAGTGAGCTTCTTCACATTTTCAATTGATTATGAAACTATGTTACATGAATTATTAACTTGTAAACTGACCTTGCTCTGTCTACGTGTTAGTATATGATTGTATCTGTTATGTTTTCAAGACTGTGTTAGATTTATTTGATAACAGGTTTTAATTTCTGTTCGAATTATCTTGTAATGAAATACCATCTTATTGTGAGGTAATTCAGATTTAGTTTTGTTTAGTGTGGACTTTTCTAACAGTTCAGAATTATAGATCACCTTATACTTTAAGACCTCTTGTCAAATCAACAATTCATGCTCTCAGGTGAGATAGATAGCTTGCATTTAGGTCATCATACGATAGAATTAGGAGCTACTATTTTATGTACTTAGCTTAAGGTAATTGTTAGCATTAGTTAGTCATTAGCTTAAATCTCTCTGATTTGTTAAAAGAGTGGGTTAAGCAAATCTTTCCACATATACCTAGAGAGACTCTCTATTTTGAGAGCACATTATACAGGCAACAGGGCTTTGATCCTGTGAAATACAGTTACTTTAAACATACACAAGATTGCATTAAGTCAAGTGTGTGGGTTGTCTTTTCGTTGTTGGCATAGGTCAGTTTTCTTGGCCAACAGTCCTCAAAAACTTGTCTTTGAAGATTGGTTGATTCAGGATGACGACTACCGAGATATTCTCCATTGTATCCATGGAATCTAGGGGTGTGTGAAGGATGGGGATTTTTGGACAATTCTGGGTTGCATGACCCTATACGTCGCACATGGCGCAAGGTGGAGTCAGCTATGGTTCAACGGTTGTTTTAGTGTTTTTTCCTCAAGTCCTTTTTGGAGGAGGAAATAATGATTGAGGTGTGGAAGGACGTTTTTGTGGGCCAGGAGGGGGGCATGACTCGACTGCAATGGGTTACACGGGAGTCAACACAACCTGGGGCATCGGAGGCTGGGCAGGTGGTTCAAGGTACCACACAGGAATCCCCAACATAAAATTTGGTAGGTTTAAAGTAGCCATCACTGGCTTGATCACGATGCCAAATGGTGGGAAAAGGAAAGGAATGATATGGACTAGGAGAGAAACCCCAATAATTCCCTGGTGATTTTGTTTGAGGCTATAGCTGTGGTTAGGGCTTGGTTGGAATGTTGTTGGATGAAAGCATGCACAATTCCGTAGTGTCGCTTGATGATGGTGGAGGAGGTAAAGATGGGAAAGAATCTATCATGGAAGTGTCGAAAAACAATCCAGGACCGACAACCGACATGGAAGGGATGGATGCGTTGTCGATGGAGGTATCAACGGTTGGGATGACATTGTCTGGTGTGGCTGGCCCCTAGGGATCGTGGTAAGTTAATTGGTCCATAGTCACAATATTCCCGTCATGAGGGAACATTATAAGGCAGAAAACGGTGGATGCCACGATTCTCATAGCATACATGTAACTATGTCCGAGGAGAGGGTTATAATCAATCTGAGTGTTGACAATCTCTATGTCAATAAGAACTGTCTTACTGGCTAATGTTATGGGGATGTGTGAAAGAATGCCCTAGGATTTGGTGGAGTGACCATCATAGGTGCGTAATGTAGTGGTGGATGGTTGGAGGGTAGGGTACTCGTGTTTCTTCCAGACAAATTTTGACATGACGCAGGTGGATGCCCCTTCATCGATGATACATTGATGTATGACCAAATTCCAAATCGAGACCAGAATCTGGAAGGAGACTATGGATGGAATTCTTTGTTCTCCTTGATCCAAATCGAATGTGATCA
The DNA here is from genome assembly GCA_001517045.1 of Pseudotsuga menziesii. NCBI lineage: Eukaryota > Viridiplantae > Streptophyta > Pinopsida > Pinales > Pinaceae > Pseudotsuga > Pseudotsuga menziesii. Next base: position 299,948 of record LPNX010290068.1, read on the forward strand.
ACCTAGAATTGGATGGATCCACGACACCAAGTGCAGATAAGAATGCTTTCCACTATGGAGGGCACATTTTGAACACCTCGAGAGTAGACATGGCTATAGGTGACTGAACCAAGTCATCAACGATGTTGTAATTCAAGGAATCTCTCGCAGTGGCATTGTTGGCGATACGTTGCATGGGAAACCATGGACCTCTAGTTGCCCCATTGGTGGGGAGTGGGCGAAAGTGCAGAGGCATGTTGTGAGTGCCAGAGGTGGATGTCGTTGATGGGTCAATGATCTCCATGGTAGACCCTTACAGGTTCTATCTAGTATGGATATTTACCTCTTTAGTTGACATTGTCATCAAGTGATGGATTTCAGCCTCCATAGGTGGAGCCCGTAGGGGTGCTACAGGAATAGGTGGGGGCAAGGGTGTGTTTGCAACCATTCCTTGGATTGGTAGTGGGTTCTGGAGAACCATGGGTGGAGGGTCTGGTGGCATTGGTTTGGGTTGATCCTGTGCTTCCACATGGGTGTTCCACTGAGCTTCGTTTTGGAGAAACTGCTTGACATGGTCCATGTGCAGGAATTCATGAGTGTAATGACCATAGACATTGCATAACTTACACATATTATTAATCCGTAAGGGAGCGATCTATCCTGGTTGGTTAGGCTGTTGGGGGTTTTGTGCTGGCGGGTTAGTACCATTGTTGTTAAGAGGGTTAGGCTATTGGCCACCACCTTGTGGTTGGTTGTTACCCTAGTTTCTTCCACGGTTTTTCTTACCTTGGCCTTGTTGGTTATTGGGGGTTGGTTGGTTGGGAATATTTTGCTGAGAAAAAAATTGACCCATGGATGTCGAAGGAGCTAGGGTGAGGGTTGGAGCAGCTTGCATGGGTGGTGCATAATAGGCTGAGGGAGCAAGAGGGACTACGAAACCGGTCATTGGTCCTGAATACGATTGTGTCGAACAAGTTGGTGCATGGGCATGTTGATTTTGAACGGGATGTGCATAAGAGGGTGCAACTCCAGACTAAGCCATAATACTTGGTTTGGTTGCGCAACATTAGGGGTGTTTCTTAGGTGTGGTGGAATCATAGGAGGTGTCGCATGGTATTGTGGGTGTTGGGAGACATACCGTATGAGTCCATCCGCAGCATGGGATGCCCCCGATGTATCACAATGAGAGGTGTCGGCACAGGGATCATTTGGAATGATGGTGTAAATGTATCTAGACTGATCATAAATCAAATCAAACTATTGGGCCTTTAAGATGGCCTATTCCTCTAATTGGGGACGTTCAAAGGCAGTGTCCTTGGCTATAGGTGGTAGCAAGGTTTTTAAGAACCAATCGAGAAATATTCTTCCATCAAGATGAATCTTGCACAAGCTACGATGTTGCTGCCACTCATGGATGTGGTCAGTAATATGGGTCACAGTGTTTTGGTGGATAGACAACAAGATCTCAATGCCCTCGTCGTATCTGACAGGGAGTTGGAAGTATTGTAGAAACATGAAGGATAGGGAATTGAAGTCAAGGTAAGAGGCTTGAGTTAGTTCAATATACCATTTGGCTATGGTTCTTGTGAGGGTGCGCTAGAACAACCTAAGTCTGATCGAATCGTCTACAATGTTGTTTGACGAGCACCATAGATGAAATGACATAATGTGGTTTTGGGGGCACTCACCTACCTTCCCTTAAAACTTTGTAATGTATGACGGGAGTTTGGTTGGCATGGGAGGCTAATAGGGTTGATCGCTGATGTGTTCATTGGTTAACCTGGCCAAATCAAGAAAGTTGAGGCGAGCCATGAATGGGAGGTTACACCCAAGGTTAGTGCGAGAGTGACTAATGATGGCACCAGAATTTGTTGGAGCATGGTGTCCATGCATGAATGGGGGTACCTAAGTTTGACTTCCCACAATGGGGATAATTGGGATGGTCGCGGAATGGTCGATGCTCCCAGGTATGAAAGGTGGTATAGTCAGAATGATAGGAGTAGGTGCGGGGGTGCACTAATGGGTAGTGGACTCACAACGACATGCACAAAAGTACTGGGACTGCTAGATAGGATGTTGGTAATGATGTGAGGTAGGGACATGGGTCCACTGCCAACCACCCCTCCAGAGAAGGGATTGAGATTAACACCATCCATGGGGTTAGATGGTGCCATGAAAATATTTGGCTCGAATTAATAGGAATCTGAGTTAGAATCAGAGGCTGTGTGACCTTATGATAGTGAGGAGGGTTGTCAAGGACGGCCTCGATGGTGATGGTCTAATGACCCAAAGTGAGGGGGATCCCCCCTAAGGCATGTGAAAGAGCATGGTGGATCAATGGTTGTTTTCTGGTAGTAACCAGTAATGATTTTTTGACCCCGATTTAAACGACTTCCTATTGGTTCATAGGTGGTCACTCAACCACCAAGACTGCTAGAAGACAGTGCTTGTTTGTTTCCTTACAAGGGTGTTTCTACTCGATCGAAAGGGGTCGTTGCCTGTTTAACTTGGAAATTCCTCTCGTTGGCCAGCTACTTTGGGGTTCTTGTGGTACTCCTCATAATGAGTTTTAGGGAAAAGCCCAAGCACTTCCCATAGTTATGGTAGTTGACACTTATGTCTTCAAACTGCAAGGTTTGATTAAGTAAATTGGTTACTTTTATGGTTTGCTCAGGGTCATGAACCGATTTTGGTTGGATTATATGTTGTGAATGTGTGCACTTTGTGTATGAGATTGTTCTTTTTACCTTTTCAATTATATAATGAGTAAATAATATTGGTTTCTCTGCAAATATCAAGCAAAGGGATGGGATCAAAACAGAGTTGAAAAAATAAATCACAACCAAGATGCAACACAAGCTGTAATGATGAAAAGCTAATTGTAACTTTTTGTGAATCAATAGTGTGACTACCTCGATGTCATATTCTTGAAGTCTAATAAGGATTTCTGGGCTCTCATAAAAGTGGAAGAAAGTCCACCTATAGATCCATAGGTCACTTCTCAAATGCCCGGTGCTCAACAGGGAGGATGTGAACGCCGTGAAACCCCCAATGGTTTCCACTCCCTCTAGCTTCCAAGGTCACTTGTTTTTAATGGATAAGAGAAATGAAAAAAATGGATGCCTATTACTACACTCATTCAACCCCCCTTCTTATCTCAGAAGACCCCGAGTAGAGGAGGAAGGGTTGAATGAGATGGTTAATTTCCAATATTTTAATAATGAAAAAACAAAATGTAACTTACAAAAACTAACATAAAAACAAGCAGATTTGCATGTGATAGTAAACGGGCGGCCAATGGGCCATTCAAAAAGGAAAAAAATGTAAAATCTGATTCAAAAATAGTTGGAGCACTTCTGACTGTTGAACATTGATGACTGAGTCACATAAACAGTCCACACAGTAGCGACTAGGTCGCCTCTGGGGCAGAAAATAGTAGTGGCAGTGCCCTAGGGGGAAATTCACACCTTTTGGGGCTAAATAATTGACTGGGTCACTCCTTTCAGGGCTGAATCAATGACTTTGTCACTCTTTCAGCCCGAAAATAGAGACTAGGCCGAAAAATAAAAAAAATTAAAAAACAGTGCCAGTAGTGGCCGACAAGGGAAGGCATAGGTGCCGTACAGACTCGAATCGACCTCGTGAGGGCCTAATTAAGGACGGATGTAAAGGAAAACCTACAAAAGACTTGTAAAACTAGGGATCCAATGGGATCGACCTGGTGGAGTTTCAAAAACTGTAACCAAGAAAAAACCCTGGCTACGTGCAGATGCACCTCCCTTCCTTCAAAGGGATGAAAGGGTAGAGTTCAAAACGGAAGAGCTAGCTACAAAAAAAACTATTAGCAATACAAATAAACAACTACAAAACAATTTAAAAAACTAAACAAAAACAATGAGAATGTTTTACCTTCTGATTTACTTGAAAGGGGGTCATCATGCCCTGATTCAGAATGGTATCGCTTCTCCATAGTTTTGGGTAGTATGGAGGTTGACTCAACACGCAAAATGGGGAGAAAGTGGGGAAAATGGAATGTTTGGTGACCTGGGATGAGTAGTTTAAGAATGATGGTATCTCAAAGTACTCATGCAAGTATAATAACAGTGGAAGGAATTTGTCATGTTGTGATGGGGACCTCCACCCTTTATTTATAGTTTTTTTGTCCTTTTCTCTCCTTTAGGGTTTTGGATCCTAATTAGGGTCTTAAGCCCTACTTAGGGTTTTAAGCCCCATTTTGTTGTTTTCTTAGTTCTTTTGGGGTTTTTAGCCCCTTTGTGAGCTTTTTAACTCTTTTGTGAGCTTTTTTTAGAGAGAATAAGGTTAAAACATAGGTGTGGAGGTCCAAAATGAGGAAAAAAGGTTAGGAAATGGATATATATATATATATATATATATATATATATATATATGTGGTGTAGGCCGTGTAGATCTATTTGAGCAATTTTTTTTGTTAACACCGACCATAACAAAAAGAAAAGAAAAGTACATAGCAAAAATTAAACAATTTTATTTATATACAGATTTTGTGGAATTTGTAGCAGACTTAAAAAGTTTTAGAAATAAGGGAAGAACCCTATTCCTGTACTAGTTGACAGTCTGGATCAGTCGTTACTTGTGAAACAAATGCATCCCTCGAGATTGGTTTGTGATACAGTCATAATCGATGACCATTGACAAATAAAGGTGTTTGATTTTCATCAATGGTGGTCAACCAAATGGTTCCATTGTGAAATACATGATCTATTCTATAAGGTCCCAATCATCTCGTGTTTAGCTTGCCTTTAAAGTTCCTTTTTAAACCATGAATCATACAGTAAATCCCAATATCGTTCATAGAAATTCTTCTTCTTGAAAAATATATCATTCCATTTGGAGCACTAGTGTTGAATTAAGCCTGTATGATGTACACCAAGGGTGAGATTTTTAACGAGTTCATTCACTTGATTCAGTTGGTTTTTTTGAGCCTCTGTCAAATCCAAGTTTTCCTCCATTGTTGTTCTCATAGTTTTAATTTCAAATTCAATAGGAAAAAAAACACTCTTACCATACACCAGCTCGTATGGGGAAAATCATGTAGTGTTTCTCCACATTGCTAGATGGGCCCACAATGCTTCCGAAAGCCTATCGGCCCAATCCTTGTGATGAATCTTCACTATTTTTGTGAGGATTGAATCGATCACCTTGTTAGTGATTTCCACCTGCTGATTGGCCTATGGATGATATGGAGAGGTGACTCGGTGATGAATGTGATACTTCTAAAATAGGGCCTCCATCTTTATGTACACAAATTGTGGTCCTCCATCTATCACAATTTTCCTGGGTACTCCAAAGTGGGTGAATATATCTGCATATAAAAAGTCTATTACAACCTAATCATTGGCCTTTACCAAGGCCACGACTTCTACCCACTTGGTCATATACTTAGTGCAAACCAGAATGTAAAATTTATATCTTGATGGAGGGTTGATAGGCCCAATAGAATCTAGGGCCCATCTATCAAAGGTTTCAACCACCAACTATGGATGAAGTGGCATCTCATCTAATCTATTTGGTTGGCCCATTCTCTTGCAATTGTCATAGTCCTGGAGATATTTTCTTGCATCTTGAAATATAGTTGGCCAGAAATAGCCCATCCTTGATGCTTTATGACCTGTCCTTTTATCTGCAAAATGCCCCCCACAAGGCTCATCATGGAAGGCTTTCAAAATACTGTGGATTTCATCCTCTCCCACACATCGTCTGATTTCCAAATCAGGTCCACTATAAAAGAGGGGGCCTTCAATCCAGCATTACCTCGCACTTTGTTCTATAATTCTCCTCTTTTCTCGTTTGGACAAATGCAATCGAATTCTACGTGCAACCAAATAATTGGAAATATCAACATACCATGGGGAAAAGGATGAGAGTGCAAAAAAAAATTCATCAAGGAAAAAATATTCGACTAGTGTATCATCATCGTTATTAGTGAGCCAAGATAGAAAATCTGCAACTACGTTCTCCTACCCCGGTCTGTCAACAATAGTGATGTCAAATTCTAGGAGTAACAAAAACCACCTAGTAACTATAGCATTAGTAATGGGTTTGTTCATCAGATATGTAATAGTTGAGTGGTCAGTATGTACAAATGTAGAGTATCTAGTTATGTAATGTCTAAATTTCGTATTGGAATAAACGATGGAAAGGAATTCCTTCTCTGTTACTATGTATTTCAATTCAGTAAGAGACAGATTATTATTTATGTAATAGATAGCGTACAGACTATGACCTTACTGATATCCTAGAACTGCTCCAATGTCTGTGTCTGAATCATCGAAAGATATATGAAAAGGCAGGGTGCAATTAGGCCCCCTCGATATGGGTGTTGTAGATAACCTCTTCTTTAGCTCTAAAAATGCTTCCTGGCATGCATCTATGCACACAATTTGAACATATTTCATTCATAAAGTAAACAAGGGGGAATCCCACTTGGAAAAAATTTCTATGAATCTCCTGTAATAACCAACATGACCAAAAAAACATCTTACCTCTTTCTGCGACCCAAGGATAGGAATATTTGAAATTACCTTTATCTTAGCTGGATCTACCTAAATGCCTACAGTAGAGCTAAAATGTCCCAGAACCACACCTTCACTCATCATCATATGGCATTTTTCAGTGCTCAAAGATAGGTGTGTCTGTTCACATCATTTCAGAACTTTTTCCAATTTTTCTAGTGCTTCATCAAAACTGTCACCATAAGGAGTGAATTCATCCATGAAGACTTCCATACAATCGTTCACCATTTCAGAAAACATTCCAATTACCGCCTGCTGAAACATGGTGAGCGCATTGCACAACCCAAATGGAAGCACCATGTATGAAAAGGTGCCATAGGAATGGGTGAAGGTGGTTTTATCCTGGTCTTCATGGGCTATCTGGATTTTATTGTACCCACTAAAACCATCCAAAAAGGAGAAAATTTGTTTTCAATATAGGGTGTCAAGAACCTTATCAATAAAAGGTAGAGGGAAATGGTATTTATATGTTAATTTGTTGATTTCTCTATAGTCCACACAGACCCACCACTTCCCATTATTTTGGGTATGATCAAAAGTGGGGAAACCCACGCATTGTCTGAAATTTGGAAAATGAGTCCTATCTCTACAAGTTTTTGGATCTCCTCCTTCACAATATCTCTCATGTTAGGGTTCATCCTACGCTAGGTTTGTCGCATGAGATTTTAATCATTTTTAATGTAAATGTGATTGGTGCAAAGTGCTAAGGTAATCCCCTTCATATCTATATACTTCCATGTGAAATCCCTTTTGTGCTGTTTCAAGAGTGTAACAAGGTGCTCTAGTTCGTCAGCTTTGAGATTAGGAATTATGTTTAGTGTCTTCCCTAGGTAAACTTCTAATGGAACACTTTTAGAATTATCAATTACTGGAATTAGTTTGGTACTAATAACTAAGGTTTACTCTGTGATTTTTTCCTGTTCTTGTTCCTCTATTGTGTCATATAGGATCTGATAGGATCTTTTAGTGACATGCATAGGCTCGCTAATGAAATTACAAAGAGTATCATCTTTGGTTTTCATCTTAAAGGTCAGGGCTTTCCCAATTGTTAATAAAGGCTGAATATCTTCTTAGTCCATCCACAATGAGTCTCGTCATCTATGCTCGAATTAGATGGAGGATATAGAGTCATATTATTAATGGTACTTCCATCAGAAATTGTCATAGAGCTAGACCTACAGCTGATGTATGCATATGTTGTAGCCAACCATGGTCTTCCCAAAATCAATGGTTGCCCCCCTAGCTATGACTGAGGATGTAAAACAAAAAGTATGCAGGGTGCTCCCATGAATCAATGGAGACCACAACGTCATCCAAAACTCCCTCTAGTATAATAGTATATATGTCATCCATCTCTAGTATAGTTAGGGTAGGCCGGATATTAGCGATTCCTAGTTGTTTTAATGTCTCAATAGTCATAACGTTTATTAACGCACCTAGGTCGACTAAAACATTAGATATTTGAATCTTCCCAATACATACTGTGACAATAGGGTTACCTGGATCAACATGTTTGGCCAATGGGACTTTTCCCATCATTCGTTCAGATAACTGTCCTACCACATGCACTGTAGGGGGGTCTCTCGGTTTCCTTCCTGGTTTCTTTACAAGCAGGTGTCTAATATTCTTGGCATAAATAGCCACCTCGTGCAGGGCCTATAATAGTGGAATTATTACATAAATATTTTTTAACTCTCCTAAGAGGTTGAAACTAGGTTGTTCCATGACATTTTGCAAGGTTAATCATCAAGGATATAGTGGTTTTTTCAAAGATTATGCAGGTTGCGTTTCCATGAGTGTCTCTGCAAGTGTTTCAGCTGATGTTTTGTTATGTATGTCAATTTGTGTTTCAACTGGTGTTTCAGCTACTATTTTATCATCCTCGATGATGGGGATCGCTGAATCGAATCAATTTCCAAATGGTGGATTCATTCCTTCATTAGTCACAGAGGATGGAACATCCTAAATGACTATTGGTTCCACTACCCTCCTCGATCGTAGGTGTAAATTATTGAAAGGGAGAGTGGAAATGGAATAAGCTGGAATGGTAGAAATTTTAAATTGATGCACTACCTTATTGTTGGGATTGGTGTTAGGTTGAGCAATAAATTGAGGCCGGAGCGGTGCACCCATTGGTACAGTGTTATTTGGGAGTTGTAACTGAGGCTACTGATACTGGTGATAGGATGATTGGTTATGCAGAAACTGGTTATGAGGAAAATGGTTTCCTGGATACGGATTTCTCCATCCTGGAGAACAAGGAGCTTGTTGGTTTGGCTGTGGTGCCCATGAAATCGAGGGGTTCGAATATGGTGTTGTCAGTTGCGAAGGTTGGTTCCATTGTGTGCTATGATATGTGTAGGCTGGAGGAAATTGATTATTATAATTATTCCAATAATTGAAAGGAGTAGGCACATAATGCATACCTAGAACCTGTGGTTTTCTTCTGCAAAATAAAACATGCATGTTCCATATCTAAAGTGATGCCTGAAATACTTCTTTGGATTTCGGAAGTGAGGGAAAATATTTGGTATCATGCTCCAATTCGCACAACCCACACACTTATTCCTTGTCAAATGGACATTATGTCAGAGGAAGCTTCTTCCTGCACTTAAGGAAAAATGCCCCAAGTACCAGATCTTCAGTCACTTGTTTCTATTTATCTCTCATAACATCCAGTTGTGAAGAGATGGAACTCATCATGTTGGTTTTTAAATTCTCGAGGAGATTGCCAATATCTACCCAAGTAGCTCCTCTACGAGCTAAATTTTGTGCCCATGAGAAAATGTCTCACTCCTTTGTACTGGTTCGGGTAGATCCCCTGGAATATCATCGGCATAAGTCCACAATGTGATCAAAGGATTTCTTGGAGATATCTTCCTTCCCTAACAGGTTAAGCATGTATATATAGTCATCTCTTATTCCTCGCAATAGAATAATATTAATAACATCCCTTCCAATGATGGTTTGTCCTACCCTATGTACATTATACATAATCCTTTCCACAAAATCCTCCAAACTCTCTTATCTTTTTGTACCATCTTAAATATTTTTTCTCTTTTATCCTTTCTCCTACAGTATTCTTGATATTTTCTGAGAAACACATGTTTCATCTTCTCCAAAGTTGCGACAATCTCACCACCCAAGCTCATAAACCAGCGTAGAGCATTGTCTTTTAAGGTAGCAGGAAAGAGTTTCAGATTTTTGTCATTGGATGTGTAGTCATAACTTCAAAAGAGAATGTCAAACTCAAAGAGTAACTCGTGTGGATCGTCTGTGGCCTTACCATGAAAGCAGGGTAACACTTAGGGTGAAATGTTCTACATGGGGGCCTGTCTAATTAGTTTCCAAATGGGGAACTGGAGTGTGGAAATTATCTTCTCATGATGAAGGTCACCATTATCATCATGATTCTCCCCCACTTATTCCTAACAATCACCTGGGTGACGTTCATTATTCATGTTTAGCTCCTCCCCTTCCTACTTTAGTTTCTTATAATCTTCAAGCTTCTATCAAAACTGTTACCAATCCTCTTTTGTAACTTCCATTCTGTATATTTGGTAAACCACCTCTAGATCACCTATTCCCACATAAATACCCCTATCTCCTGGAATTTTTTCCACAGGGACACCAGATGGTGTCATAGCTCCTACTATTCTCTCCACCATTGAGACTGATGCTTCCATCCTAGGAGAAACAAGTCTTCTTATGACAAACGATGGTCCTTGATTTCTAGATCCAGTAGAAGAATTATCCCTGGAAACTAAATCATCAATGAATGTCCTTCTCCCTAATCCTAGGCTATAGCCACAACCTCTACCACCTTCCAAGTTAGTATTTTGGGGAATTCTTGGAATATCCCATTGATTTTGTCTTGTATTCATGCAAACCTATAAATCATGCAAGCTTAAAATCATACCTACTGAAGAAAATAGCAATTCAACTATTAAGGATGCATATAAATTACCTTCCCCGACAATGACGCCAAAATGTTGGGAACTCTATATACTCATTAATTGCTTAACAAGAAGAGTGTTCAATATTTAATTGTCAACCTAGGGAAGTCTGTTATTTCAAAGGCAATTAGCAAAGTATATGCATTAACCTCTTTTCCAACCTTCTCATTAAGAAAATATTGTCGAGCAAAATTGGTTTCATTCATGCTCATAAAATTAATTGAATGACTGTCCCATCAGTGTAAGTTTAACCTTTTCCATCCTGATTGGACTATAAATGGTAAAGAAGTCTTCCTTCTTGAAAGGTTGGGACATATCTCCTATGCATACTTTTATCCTTTTTCCAGACTCAAGAGAATACATATAAAAAATATACCACATTGGAGTCTTCTTCTTGTTTTAAGACTCTCTAAAAATGAAAACACCATCAATCCTTTACTTTCTCAGGCTTGCTAAAAATCTACGAGATCGTCTCATAACGGTATATTTCGACGCCACCCAGTATTACAGTTTGGAAACTTCCTCAATCAGGTCCCCTTTGTTCAGATTATTCTGCAATGAGTCTTCCTTGGATCCCCTGAGTATTCATATTTTGATTAACTTCCTTAGTATTTCCCATTTGCAGTTACATTCCTGGTATTATAGCTATGATCCCTATCCAATGAGTCAGTTTCATTTGTTTTTAGGTCAACCCTGTCATCATACTATGAACAAAGGGATTTTGAGTCCCCCATACTCCCCTGCGCCTGTTCCCCCATTCAGTGTGCCAATCGCCATATTCTCTCACATATTTAGTTATCCCCCTTATTCTTCTCATCAAGGAAACATTATTTCCTTGATTAGTTGCAGGTGTCCCTCTATCAACATCAACACATCTATTCCAGAGGATAGACCTAGAGGTCCCTGTATTCTAGTTTCATTCACCTTATTGATTAGTTCCTTGGACCACTTGAGAGGAGTCATTAGTGCCTCTTGGGATGGTTGTCTCACGTGCTCAACTTCAGCTACATCATTGCACCATTGAGATTCGTATAGGGTATTGGTCCATGCAATATTTGATTGAAGACCCCGCTTTTCACCTGACTCTTGCACATTGGTGAGTCTACTATGGGACCCAAACAGATTCATGTCCCTTGTGATTTCTGGGTTGCGTTGGAAACAATGTTTAGAATCCCCAAACAAGTGCTAGCTCCAGTATTGATGCAACATATTGTGCCATAGAGATTCTTACTCCTCGTCATGGAATCCCTCTAGTTATGTACACTTACAGATTCAGCAGAGCATCAGTTATGAAGATATTTCATTCCAAGAGAATTCCATTGCTCCTATGTATCAGTTCTTCAGATCAGCAAGATATTCAGCCTCTCATTGAGGCCACCATTGTGTAACTTTAGTTGTATATGTATTGATCATCTCCCATATTTTTTAGATCCCATTATTTTTCCTTTTGACATGATTATGAGCATGGGTATGCCTACCTCATCCATATACATGTCACACATTCTTTGTATCTCACCCATTGTTGGGAACCAATATTAATACAAAAACAAAAATCCACCGTGGTTCGAACGAGGAAGCGCCACTTCTTCACAGTTCTCTCCAGTATCTCCACTATCCCCATGATCCTATGATTTTTGTCAGCCATACGATGTGCTCCTACCCTCACACATCAAGGGGAAAGTTGTTAACACAAAAAAATTGCTCACCTAGCTCTATATTGTCTAAACCACATACATACATTACTTCTTTACCATTTTTCCTTACCTTTGACCCTCACAATTATGGTTTACCTTCATTCTCTCTTAAAACGGCCAAAAAACCCACAAAGGGGCTGAAAACCCTAAATAGGGTCCAAAACTCTAAAAGACAGAAAAGGATAAGAAAAAACTATAAAATAGTGTGGAGGTCTCCATCACAAGATTCACTTATTCCTTTTTCCACTATTCTATTTTGCGAGTACGATGAGAAACTACTATTCTCAAAGTACTCACATAATTTTTCCAATCATTCCATAGCCCCACCATCTCCCATCTGGTCTGTAGAGGCATCCTTCGTACTAACCATCCTGTGGAGAGGCAACCCACACGGGGGCTTCACTTGTTGACCAATATCCTATCACGTTAGTTTGTATTGTGGGTTTTAAAATTATCAAAAATCGAACCAATATATTGCAGGTATTGAGGGGATGAGGGGTTTAAGGTGGGGGTGGGTAGGGTGGTTTATAAGGATTGAGGTATAAAAAGGGGTGGGGAGGAGGTTTTAAGTATTGGGAGGGGGTTTCAACAAAAAGAGTTTGGGTCAATATCTATCAAAATTAAGGGTATTCTTTAATATCCCACGATCACATGTGCTATGTGAGAGGTTCACTAAGTGAAGTCCCCATGGTGGCCCATTTCCAAGTTTGGGGCACGGCGGCCCATTTTCAAGAAAACAAGAAGGTATACTTGTCATATTGTTTGTTTGTTTGGTTTAATTGTAGTTGCTTAGATATTTTATGTTACTAATATTATTGATTGTTGTAGCTTTCCATCATGAACTCTACCCTTCTATCCCATTGATGGAAGGGAGTTTGTTTTGCATGTAGCAAGGGTGAAAACCCTGCTACAACT
>LPNX010290068.1:315896-333396 GCA_001517045.1 Pseudotsuga menziesii
AGTAGGATCACTAAAAGAACAACATTCAAGCATAGAAATAATAGACACAATATTTTGACCTGGGAAACCACAAGGGATAAAAGGCAACAACCTTGTGATAGAGATCTTAGTTCAAAGTACAACATACATCCAAATACATAGTAATCTCATATAGAAGAAGATCAATAAACCCCAAGAACAAAGGAGAAACTCCTCCAAAGATAGGGAACCCCAGAAAATACTTCTTCTAACTGGTAGCGAACTTCTTCCTTGATTGAAGTGAACTTGGTTGGGTGAAAATGAGTGACACACCTTGTTATTTATAGTTGAATTTATGTTTTGTTTTTCACCTTAACCGGTGCTAAATTGCACACTTACTCTAGTCTGACTTGTCTTTTATGCATTATAATCATTTTTTATTATTATATTTTCTAAAATCGACCTGGTGAGGATGCCTCACACAGCTACTACATCAACAATCCCTCTTATCTAGGGAATAATCATCATACTAGAACACCGCGTATGGATATCATTTGTAAATCAAAACTGTCTCTAACATCTCTGTATCATAAGCAAGTTCTTCCAACACAATATCAACCCATTGAGAAGTGTCAACAAATCAACCCAGTCCATTAGGGAGTCAATATGCACCAAATCAACCCTATCCATTAGGGAACCTACATGTAACAACTCAACTTATTCTATCAAGGAGTCAATGACTCAACCCAGTACATTGGTGGGTCCACATACACCAGTTCAATCCATTCCATTAGATAGCCTACATGTAATATGCACTAGTATGCACTAGTATGCACTAGTTATATGCACCAGTCTCTCCACCCCATCACATACTGTCTTAGATATCTCCCCACTCCATCTAAGAGTGTCTAGGAGAATGCACTAAATTTCTCCATCACATCACATGATGTCCAAGCGATATCCCCACTTAGTCATAGAGTGTCTAAGAGCATGTGTTGGTCTCTCCATCCCTTCACAGGATGTCCAAGAGATCTCCCACTCCATCACAAAGTTTTTGGGAGAATGCAGTGGCCTCTCCACCCTTTCACAAGGTGTCCAAGACATATCCCCACTCTATCATAGAGTGTCTGAGAGAATCTTGTGGCTTATCCACCCTTCACAGGTGTTCTATAGATATCCTCACTCCATCACAGAGTGTTTGGGAGAATGCAATGGCCTCTCCACCCCTTCATAGCATGTCTGAGAGATCTACCTAAAACATCATAGAGTGTATGAGACAATGCGGTGGTATCTCCACCCCTTCATAGGGTGTCCAAGAGATATCCCTACTCGGTCACAAAGTGTCCTAGATAATTTCACTATAAAATAATCCTTCCCCCTCAACGAGGGAGTTAACATGGGACTAATATTCCCACACCGTCACAGAGTTACCAGGAGAAGGTACGGTCCCATTTTTATTCATCTAGGGACTATTCTCCCCACTCTATCATAGAGTTTTTGGGAGAATTCACTGCCCCATTCTGACTCATTTACCCTTAGCCAAGTCATGTGACTAATACTAGGAGAATTTTTTCTTGATGTTGCATACATCCATCTTCACAAATGGCACATATGGAACATGTGGGCTAAATATTCATTTGCATGGGTAATGTGGTGTAGTGAGATCCACCATTGATGCACACCACCTCGTAATGATTTCCATGCAACAGATGTACACCAAATATTCCCTTTATAGAGAATCTACTATTTTGTTACATGAAGGAAATGTTTTGGGCAACACTGTTTGCATTGGCTCTCAACCTTGATATTTTTTAGGAGTCGAGGCATCAACATAGTATGAAATATTTTGATGCCTACACTCAAAATTGAATGCCTTGGAAAATATTGAAATCCAAGTTTTGATTGGCTAACCTAAACAAGCTAATATTTGATCAAATCAAGGACATTATCTCAAATCTATGTTGACAAAGTCAAGCCCAAAGTTTCTAAATCTAGATTTAAATATTAGAAATGAATAATAGCTAAGGCCTTAAAGAAATATAAGCACAGGGATTGTTTTTCATAAACCTCTTTAGATGGTAAATTAAGTGATTTATGGAGGAATATACTCCTATTTTACGATGTGGTTACTCCTACCTGGTTGCTTGAATCCACAACTAGAATGTTCATATTCTTGGTATTATTCTTGTGGTTCTAGGGATTCACATCAATATGTAGCTTCCAACACTTATATTTGGTGGTACCATCTATATTAGAATGGTTGAAATGGTTATTTGGATCCTTGCATTGATTTGTAGTGGTTGTTGTGTTCTTATCCTCTCCTTTCCACTTTTTTTCTCCTTGGAAGCATCTTGGTTGCCTTTCTTTTTGGAACCACTTGGTTGTCCTTCAGTCATACCCATATTCTCCATATATTGTGCCTGCACACATGTCTCATTAATTATCATGGGTTTAAAGAGAATCACTTGCCTCCATAAATGTATATTTAGGCACCCCAAATATTTGATGAGTACCTCTCGTTTCTTGGTATATATATCCAACATAATGGCCATTTTTTTAAACTAGGTAGTGTATTGTTGCACACTCTCCCCTTGATTCTATTGGAACTCATTCCAATATGTCCATTAGTCCTTTTTGTACCAAATAGGGTAGAACTGGGAATTAGTGAGGGTTTTAAACAACTCCCACTTAGTTACTGGGCAATCCCTCCAACCTATGCATCTCGATGTGACTTTCCCACCAAATTTGAGAATGGCCCTCTACCTTTAGTAGGGAACATGAATTTTTTTTCTGAAATTCTAGGTTATGAAAATTGAAAATGGAAATGAGACTTGGGATATAGTAAGCTCATTGTGGCTGTGATAATCTAGCCTTGGATATCTATTTTCGAATGTAATTACGACACAACTGTTTTTTAATATAATTTTTTTTTTATTCCTAAAGAAAAAAAAACATTTCTTAATAGAGGTGTGAGAATCCTTGCTTTATTAACACAACTTCAATGTAGATTGGATTGATAATAATATCTTGAACCTGTACCTATCCCTTCTTCAAATTAATAATAAGCATAGAATCAGTCATCAAATGAATCTTCTGAAGTCCTTTTCTGACAACCTAAGATAATATCAATTTTAGAGCTAGCAATTTTGCTTTGTTGTTAGTACCCTCCCAATCTGTTCCATTAACTTTATAAAATGTGATTTTAAGAAATTTAGAATACCGCCTGTGCCTCCCACAAAAGGCTCCCCTTGGGTTGTCCCATCGAGATAAGTCCATGGCACAAATTTTTCAATAATTTATGGGATCACCACTCTCTTTCATTTCACTAATGAATTTTGTTTAAAGCTTTCTATGATGCTTAGGCTTTGTGTTGCTATCAATTGTGAGACGTTAAACTATTTTTCTCAATTTTATTAGTACTGACACCCACTATTGCGTCATGTCATGATGGGAAGTACAAGATATATAGCATTCCTTGGGGAGGTTTGATCCTAAGTGAGGAGGGCCATAGTCTACCATGAGACGTTAAACTTACCATCAAATAGTTCAGCGCCATTATTTTGCAGCCACACCCCCTTGGTACATAGTAAATATAAATCTCTATACTTTTTCAATTTTATGTTCTCACACACAAATTTTAAGAATGCATTGATAAAGACCCCAACTCATAAGCATTCGATACAAATACCTCTTTCTAATTCTACCCATACAACAATAACAAAACTCACTCAATATACAAACAACATGTGATTTCTTTTCTTACCTTACATATTGGACACCTTCTAGATTTTTCTCTACATATAATCCCAAATAAGAACTATATTACTGAGAATTAAATGCATAAAAATATTGGTCTTCATCAGGCACTTGAATTTCCAAATTATTCAGTACCACCAACACAAATCCTACTCAACCTTTGCTTCCCTTAATATTTTGCAAAACACAAGTCCTAGACTAGGTTGTATCACAAATTTGTCTGATAGTAACATAAAAAAATACATATGAATTCTAAAAATGTTGGGACATTGTACTCTAGTACTTGTACTTGAATGGAGCGCTCCAACTCTTGTTGGTTAGAGAAATCATAGACAAAAAGAGGGACCAAAGATGGGGAAAATTTGGGTTGAACATGATAACCATGACATAAACATCCAAAAAAACCACACTTACGAAACCCTGTTAATGTTTCTTTTGTCAATCCTTTCTCAGTTGGCCTTAGTCAATAAAATCTATGGAAATATTGTGAAATTTAGGAAATCAATGTTTTTGATGTAATTATTGGGAGAAAGATCAAGAATTGTGTTTGTGAGGATCCTGAATTGGTTGGTTCATACCATAGTTTCCAAAAAACATGTTTTCTATTTGCTTTGTTCCCTCCTCCAATGACATTTGCAGTCAGGACTGGACTCCACTTAGCATATCACTTCCTTCTTTCCAATTCTCCCCTCCTCTAGGGGATTCTAGAGATCGACAAAGGATGACACTGCTTCTGACCATAGACCACCTCTATGTCCTCCTAACCCCAACAATGTTTCTAGCTTCGACCCCATCCCAACACTCATTTGTATGCATCCAAATCACAACAATAGTCTCCCCACTCCCGACGTCAACACACTACCCATTATCGCTCCCCTTCTAGTTCTTATAGTTCTTTTAGACATATTACTATTTCAATTTTTCCTCATTTGGATTCAAATATTAGGAGAGACACTTCCAGTGTGTACCATGACATACTCACTAGTTTTGGATCATAGATCCCAGATCCACTCTCCTTGTATATTTCTTTCCCTATTTATACAATGTGTCACGACCTAGGAGTTGGCATATATCCCATAAGCCATAAATGAAAATATTATTGATGATGTCTTCGATGTACAACATGGGCCAATGGAGATGCATTAGCCTTCTATGTTAGGAGCTAAAAAGGCCAAAATTACATGATGGGATAGTTGCAGGCCCCATCGATGAATAGAGCAAGAGAGGGTCCATATTGTAAAGAAGAAACCTTAGATAGTTCTTCACCTTCCCTATATCCAATAACCAATAGGGAGGTTTGATGTCCTCTTAGATGATATGTCTGCTTCTTGATTGTGTTCTCTCTTGAGATGAAAAAAATGGATAGATTGTAATTCATATTTTGACTCCATCATTCTCTAAGTACCCCCTAAGAGGTTCTAATTTCAAGAAGCGATAGATCTTTCTAGATTGAATGCAACCTAGTCTTAGTCTCCAAACATTTGAAGGAATCTAACATATTGCTCCAATACAAAAAACATCAAGATTGTTGCAAAACTAAACTCTACTATATTGTTCATAATAAAATCAAAAAAACATTAAAAATAATTTATATGAATTTAATAAAAGTAGAATTCTTACTACTCACTAACACCTAGATTATATCACAAACACCTAAATTACATCAGATAACACTACCAAAAAAACAAAAGGTTTGTCCTTTCCCACCACTAAATTTGAAATTACAATTACATTCCCATGCTTCTTTACTTGACCATAGTACCTTAAATATATATTATTATATTTTTATAAACTAAACCAACAAAAAGACACATACACACACACACACATATAGACACATAAAACAAACCATCAAGATTAAAAAACAAAATATGCATTTTAGAAGCTATAACTTTCTAAGATAAGGGTTTTAGTGCCACAACAAACCATCAAAATAAAATAAAATAAAACAAAAGATTTTAGTGCCACAACAAACCATCAAAATAAAATAAAATAAAACAAAAGATTTTAGTGCCACAGATTTTTTGAAAGTTTGAAAATGAGTTATGGCACATGAATGGGGGTTTTGATCCAGCCTTCCAACCACTGCATGTGGAACAGAGAGTGAAGAGGTCCGAGAGAGGAAAGAACATGCTATGTAGGAGCTTCTGTTGCAGAGGCGTCCAAATCGTCTTATGGCAAGAGGTACATTAGATCATGCTTAGAAAGAAATGGCTGCAAACCCTTTCAGATACAACTTTTAGTAATGAAAATGATATTTTGGAAGCTAAACCTACAAAATGGATAGCTGATAGTGCATGTTCAAATTTGAAGCCTGGATTCATGGTTCTCTGCGTGTTCCATTAGTATTGTATAGTACTAATTTTGGGCCACTTCTTCATGCTGATATGCATTTTATTTGATCAAAAATATTGTTCCCTATCTTCTCCAGTGATTAGGGATGGGGTGTTATCACATATCTCTATAGTCCTGGGTTCTTGGTTCAGCAAGGGCCGACAGTGGTGTACCTCTTATTGACATTCTCAGGCTGGAGATTTATTGCTCTTGATGGCGGGTTCTTCATGCTTCCCCTGTTCTTTGTTTGTCAAAAATGGTTTTATCATCCTATTGATGTGGTATGGTTGCTTTTGTTTTCACTATGTTCCAGTTTCACATTTCTGGTTGTTTTGATTTGTTTTGATAATCAATAAAAATCATTCATTGCATTTGTTTTAATATACTGCACAGCATCCATGAAAAAAATCCTCTTGAATGTTGTCTATTGTATATCAAATACATATGAATTTATATTAAAACAACCTCTACCTATTCTTGAATTCAAAATCTAACCGAACTCTAAAAATAGAAACAATTACAACTGATTTGCTTCATTTCAGGAAGCGAACTGCTGAAAAATAGGCTTCAAAGCCCCACCTTCATATCTCAAATGGTAACATCTATGTGAAATATGAGACATATTTTTGTAATTGACCATGTTCCTGACAAAACCCATGTCTTCATTTTCTCAAATGAGCCTCCATATCCTTGGAATCGTATTTTGAATTTGATGACTTCACAGTAAACAGAAATTATGGAAAATTTCCCTGTGAAGATGACTTAAATTCTCCCAAACTGTAATACTTGTGTAACAATTGAGAGAGGTTTTTGAATATTGACCCGTGGTGAAGAAAATGCTCTCTCAGTTTTTGAAAATGCATCTTGATTTGGTGGAAACAACTCTTTGAACTTAATGACTAAAACAATCATTTTCATTAAAAATATACTATGTTGCTACAATTGATATATGATACTTTGTTTGTTGTTCTTGATGTTGAATCTGGAACACTTGCTGATGATGGTGATCTTATTATATAATATCCTTGAATGTTCTTTCAAGTTTATTTGTAAACTAGCTTTCACACTCTGTCTTTATCTTAGAAATCCTTGAAATATTTTTCCTGATACTTTTAATGTATGTACTAAGTGTTATTCTCAGCAATTCAAATGCACTTACTCATATTGTATTTGAAGCCTTCCCAAAGTCCTTCCTCAATCTAGAATCCATTTACTATTAGGTTATATGCAAAAACATGCTCATAGGGAGCATCCTCGTTCTTTAAAAAACCTATAAACTTCACACCCTCATTCTATTCGAAAACAATATAAGCGATGACATCCCTGCCTGATTGGACAGCTTTTCAGGCCTCTGCTCACTTTAGTTATTTGTGAATGTCCAATATCTAGGATACTTGGATCTATCAAACAACGATATCACAAAAACCCTTCCTCAATCGCTGACTATATATATTATATTTTTCTTTTCTTGGAAATTGTGTGAATGCTTATAGATTTTCATATGGTTTCATTTCCATTGCGCCAATTGCAATGGTTATTGACGTCTTTTTCGATTTCCCAATATGTGTCGATATTTTCTTATTAATCCTAGAATTAAAAAACCTGATTATTGCACAGGGATTCTCTAAAAACCTGTACAAGAAATCAAACCCTATATCAGATATTAGTGTTTAAATCCAAGCGATTGATGCAAGTTTGTGTTTTTTTGGTGTTTAAACCCCAGCAATGGATGCAAGTTTGAGTTTTTTTAGGTGGCAAATTGCTTCTTTCTAGCTCTAAGTGGATTACAATTGGCCTGAATTCATCAATCCCACAAGCTTCCTATTTTTATCAATACGATGGCCCTTAAAAATATAAATCAATAATTACAACTATTTTTCATTTGCCTAAGTGCATACTCTTATGTCAAAATCACCCAAGACTTGCACCTAGAATTTAACCTGATGAGTGGACTGATATTCCACTGCTAAACCATGACCTCATCCGTGAGGAAGCAAGTTTGACTAGCATAGATAGATTGCTTTTGAATATAGGATATTGCACTTTTTATCTTTGTTCAAGTTATGGACCATGGTAAGTACAATTAGATGATAATTCTTGGTCATATGGTCAAAGAAGACACCTGTCTCTACAATTTCGTCCTGATTTTTGTCATCTATTTGCAAATTTGTTTTGCCATTTATTGGTGGGGAAAGTAAATTATACTTTTTCTGCACTTGTGTCAAATAACGAGGTTATCCCGTGAGTTAAGTCTTCTTCCAATAGACAATATGTCTTCATCTAAATTACCCTTGCATAGATTAAATTTTGTCATGTTTTGTGTCTATTAGCAGTGGAAATAGATAATACTTTATGAGAAGCCTGTATCAAATTACGGGTTTCTACTATGAGCTGGAGGCTTTTATTATACGCTAGGGTTTTCAACCAATTTCCTTTACATGGATAAAATTAGATTAAAATTTAAAGTATATTTGTTATTTTCAGGTTCTTAAAAGAAACATGAAGAATTATATTTTAATATAATGACATATTGTTTAGTTTATGGAACTCCTTGTCAAAACCCTATAAGAAATGGTCGCATTTATAGAAAATTTAGCTTAATCTAACATGTAATGGAGATGGCATGTATTCTGATAATGGATGCTCCTTGATTGCAGATAAGTAGGCATGAAGATTGGGAACAACTACCTGATCCTATGAAGTTTTTTGTGTATTTCTTTGGTAAAGATGAAATGTAAGTGACACCATATCATAAGTATCTTTGAAATGCCTAAATAATGACGTTAGTTTTCAGGTCCATTTCTTTAGCTTTTTAAGTTTTTTGTTATGGAAATTGGCAAGATAAGGGGTTTTTTCCATTATTGCACATTGATTGAAGAATGGAAAAAAAATACAAAATATTATGCATGAGTCATTTTCTGTTAGTTTTTTCATAGCTGTTGAAATACAAAGAGGACACTATATTTCTGTAATCTTGTTTGTTTTAAATTCCTTTCTAATGCTAATGATTCTGCACCATATTATGAGAATTGTCATCATAATGATTCTACACATTTAATCGAGAATTATGTTAAACATTTCAACATTGCACCCTTACAGATTGAACTCATATTCTTTCATCCTAGCACCTCTTCTAATCTTAGATAATTAATTTATCATTATGTTTCTTATATATTTTTAATGAATTAATTAATTAAACTTTGTGTGCATCTCACGCCCCTTCAAATATTTGTTTTAAATAATGAAATTAAATACCCTATCTTAAATATATCTTCCACGCCTTTTCTATCTAAACTAATTAACAACCATGCCCTTTAAGTTTTCCTTCTGTGCATTATTTCTCGTAGCGTTCTCCTTTTTTCTGTTTTTAATTCCTGTAGCTGACCCTTTCTTTTATTTTAGCAAAAGAACATTTTGTTTTTTTCAACCAATTTAGCAGACCTATTTTCCACACCTGTAATCTCCAGAATAGAATCCAACACCATGGATAGATGCACATATCAACAGGCTACAACCTAATAGTCTCATATTAATTTTATCATTAACGCCCAAGATCTGGCATGCATTTTCTTGAGCCAACTTAGGCAGATTTACGAGTACTAAAATAGTGCAAAACAAGACACTTTTGGAAAATTGATAACGTCGTCCTCAAAGACCCTTTTGAAAATTTTATGATATGGTTAGGTGTACCAAACAACAATATACAGGAATGTACCTTCATAATAATTTAATCCATCAAATAGAAATTATAGCAAGTATTTTACAGAGGCCACTTAGGCAGTTTTACCAGCAAATTTTACACTTGGACAATTTGTGCCATTTTCAAGGTGGATTTTTCATTTCACCAAAACCATGAAAAAATGATACCAAAGGATGTAGGACACATCACTGAGGACAACAAAACTTGTCTCACCTTCAAAATATTCTTCATTTGCCTTAGGCGGGAATTTTACTGGAGTAGTGCAAATATGGCTGCACTAATACATAATATCAAAATTGCAATGGTTTTTCGTTGCTATTTCCACATTTTGTTGTCTCAATTGCGACTATAACGGTCACAGTGTTTCGTGGCACTTATTTCGTGGATATAACGATAAACTTTATAAGCCATCGATATAGAGACGAAAACTGGTTGCCACGTGTCTTCTAGGCGGTGGCCTTGAAATTGATTTTTTAATTCATTTTCTACGTTTTGTTGCTCTATCGACAAAGTTGTCATCCCTATAACGATGAAAATATGGCAAAAAACTATTAGGAAAAATTTTGTTTCCACGCAAAACCATGGAACACTTTCAACGAACATTTGTCTCTCTATCGACTAATTATGGAATTTCAACATAAATTTCTTCCACACAAAACCGTGGAAAACCAATCTCTATCGACAAAATCTGCAAGTTTAATGGTAATTTTTCCACGAAACTTCGTCTCTATAGCGAAGGTATTCGTGGAAAGCCACTCGGGGTTTCGACAATTTTGCAATACCCACGACGAAAGTTCGTCGATATTGCGACGAAACCTGGAGGTTTCAAAAAAAATATAAAAAATCGTGGAAAGGCACCTTCCATTCCACGGTTTTGGATCTTCAATAAGTGATTGTGAAAAAATACATACTATATTTTAAAGACAAAGAAATGGATAAAATATAACACAGGAAAGGTGATTTATAGAAAAGAAATATATTAAGAAAGTAAGATATGGGAAAAACATATTGAAGTAAAAGGGAAAAAAATAAATGGGAAGTTTAGGGGGGAGGTCAAAAAGTGTTAACTGACTCTAAAAAATAAGGCATAATGATTTTAAAAGTGCCCAAAAGTACCCAAAGTGGCCCTAAGCACCCTAATTAATGCCTCAAAAACTGTTTTCCCATTAGGATGCATAAATTCATAATAATTGGCTAAAATACATAATTAGAGGCTAAAGTGGCACCTCGTAGAGCGTATTCTATGACAAGGTAGGAGGGTATGTATATAAAAATACCATCAATAAAATACGTTGTAAGCACCACAGGGATCGTATAAACATTAATTAAATTATATTCGAGGCACCACTGAGAGCTGATTTCTATGATAAGGTAGGGGGTAGATCTATAAAAAAATACCATCTATAAAAGATGTAGGAACCACTGGGCTCGGATCAACTTATTGTGATCCAAAATTAGGTTAATCCCGTTGGGGCTTAAAGAGCCCACAAGGGCTTAGAATAATTCCCACAGAGCTTGGAAGAATCCCGCAGAGTCCTATAGATACCCACAGAAGCTTAAAGAAGCCCACAAGGGCTTGGAAGGATGCCCAAAGAGCTTGGAAGAATCCCACATAGTCCTCTAGATACCCACAGAAGCTTAAAGAAGCCCACAAGTCAGAAGTCAAGGAATCGCATGTTCTAAAGATGAAGGGAGCCCTAGCTTTGAAGACTGAGGAAGCCTGCAGGTGTAAATGAATCCAGAGACGATCAAGCCCACAATTTTTGGAAGAGATGAAAATGAAAAATATATCCTTCTTATGCAACCACCTCAAGCATGGCCAAAATCGGTCAAAATTAGTACCAAATATGCCCGAAAGAAGAAAAAAATTCCCTTTAGCACATGATAGGAAAGATACATGTTAATCAACAAAAAATTGACAACTTATTTCTATTATTTTACTATCAATGATCTCATATAGAAAAAAATTCATCATAGATCACCTTTTGGCATTGATCAGAAGCATGTTGCACAACTGAGCATGCAATTTGTAGTTTAGAAACCATATTATAATTGCCTTGGAGACGCTCCTCATGAAATATCATCACTTGCTCTACTACATGTGAAGAGATACTAGTGATAATTCATCATACTACAAAAAACATAAGGTGCATTGAATTCATCTTTATTGAAAAATAAATAAATAATTAAAAAAATAATTCAACCCCCAGGGAAAAAGAGTAGTTGTTCACCTGGAAAATCTGTGTACGATATTTGTAGTGCCAACTGGTGGTAAGTTGTTTTGATGTTTCTCATTATTGTAAGAGTTGAATATGAAAAGTTGATCCTTCTTATGCAACCACCTCAAGCATGGCCAAAATTGGTCAAGTTAGTATCAAAAATACCCATAAGATAAAAACAGCCCCCTAAGCACATGATGGGAAAGAGATATGTTAGTCAACAAAAAATTGACAACTTATTTCTATCTATTACTAGGAATGATATCATGTAGCAAAAAAATCATCATAAATTACATTGCTTTGTCGGTGTTGTTGCTGCATTGGAGCATCACTGCTACCTATATCTGTCTTGGCAGTTTCTCTAGTCACGGGTTGTAAAAACTCCTACAAACAAAAAAATTTACTTTATCAGATCACATGGAAAAACAGAAAACATAATATCAGATATGAAATCATGTCATAGCTTAAAAAAATATGTGAAGATGCCACTTACCCCATAAGATTTTATTTGTTCTTTCATCTCTTCAATCCTTGCCCTGATCTCTTGTGTCATGGGCCTTGTGCAAGCCAAGGAAATCATTTCTATGTTTTCCTTTTTCAGGGCCTTATTTATAGTATCCATAGGGTCTATCGAATAGTAAATTTCATCCTCAATCTCCTCATCACCCATATCAAGTGCACTAGACTAAATTCATCAAACAATAAATTTAAGCAAAATAATTTTAACATCATTCAAACATTGTTATTGTAATGAAATTTAGTTACTATTAAGAACTAACACTTACCTGATGCGGTGTTGTGGCCGATGACTTCCCATGGTCACCCTGTACTAATCTACTTCTAGTGGATGATTGTCCACGGTCACCCTAGACTGTGGAAGGAGCAAGTGCCTTTCCATGGTCCCCACCCTGACATGATAAATCAATCAATAATTCACCATAAGCACAGAAAAATGTGAAGTCAACAGTGTAAATCGAATGCTAACAAAAAAAATCGAAACATTTAGTTATTATATTTAACACTTAACTGACAAGGCATAGAGTGTGACCTTCCACGGTCACCCTGGACCATGGAAGTAGTAAGTGCCTTTCCATCGGCGCCACCCTAACACAATAAATCAATAAATAAACGTTATGAAAATAATTGTAACATAATAAAAAATGAGATATTGCAATAATATTTATTTTTACCTCAGAAGTAGAGGACAGGCATTCTATTCCATGATGAACATGGGCAAACCCTTGCCACAATGTAATAAGCATGTTGTCACATGGAAATCATCTGGGGTTGGAGTTTCTAGTTATTGTAGTCATATTTAGTTACTATATTTAGTTGAGTCAATAATTGTAACATAAACAAAAATGAGATACTGCAATAATATTTACTTTTACCTCCGAAGGAGGAGATACATATTCTGCTCCATGTGGATGAGAATACCCCTGCCACAATGTAATAAGTATGTTATCATATGGAAATATTCACAATAAGCACGACAAAAGCGAATGTTAATAGTGAAAAGCGAATGTTAATAGTGAAAAGTGAATGTTAATAGTGAAAATTGAATGTTAAGTGAAAAAATCGAAACATTTTGTTATTGGCATCATATTTATTTACTATATTTAACATTTACCTCACGAGGCATAGATTGTGACCTTCCACGATCTCCCTGGACCGTGGAAGCAGCATGTGCCTTTCCACTGCTGCAACCCTAACAAAATAAATCAATCAATAAAAGTTGAGTCAATAATTGTAACATAAAAAAAATGAGATAAGCATAACAGTGTAATAAGCATGTTATCACATAGAAATATTCATAATATGCACGAAAAAAGTGAATGTCAACAGTGGAAATCGAATGTTAACAAGAAAAATCAAAGCATTTAGTTATTATAGTCATGTTTAGTTACTATATTTAGCATTTTCCTGATGAGGCATAGCATGTGACCTTCCACGGTTACCCTAGACCATGGAAGCCACATCTATTTGATTTAAGTTGTAATCGATCAACAACTCTTCACCTAGAAGTATTGTTTT
Organism: Pseudotsuga menziesii; assembly: GCA_001517045.1. Classification (NCBI taxonomy): domain Eukaryota; kingdom Viridiplantae; phylum Streptophyta; class Pinopsida; order Pinales; family Pinaceae; genus Pseudotsuga; species Pseudotsuga menziesii. The sequence continues at coordinate 329,898 of LPNX010290068.1, forward strand.
TGTTGCACATACAAATATACGATGTTCTTCATGTCCCTCAAATTCACAATTCAGTTTCTTAGTTGTTGTCACTGGCCATGTACTATTTATAAATCCAGCAATGTTTCCGGACGCTTTTGGTCTCCCATCAATATGCATAGTCACCCCTTTGTTTTTATTATGTTCTTCTAGTTGTATATAATCTGCGGCAACTCTGTATCTCCTCATACTTCGAGTATATTGGACCAATATCAACCAGTTATTGTATGTGTATAATGGTCCGACATACTCCATCAATTCAGTTACAGTTCCATAGCCGACCTTTATTCCATCCATGGAAAATGTCCCCAATCCATGTAAGGACGAAGGAGAAATGTGATACATCCTCCCATTCATGAAGAAATATGTGTCTACTTGAGGTAGCTTAGTAGATACCCATCGTTGCACTAGATGTCTATACCTCAAGGGAAACTCAATGTCACCTATGCTCTCAGCGTCATAATTACATGACCCTCCGTTGGCAATAAAATATTGCATGCACCTATGAAATATTTTCCTTGCCTTTTTAGATCTAGTTGATATAGAACCGGTAGATCTAGTACAACACGGATCACTTTCAACCTCTCCGATTATATCTTCACCATCACTCGAGGAAGATAGATCTGATAGATACCTATTTGGTGGTATCTACACTCGATAAAACAAGAATATAAGGTACCAAGAAGATATAATTTAGCGTGCAAATATATTTACTTGTAATGTTTTATTATCAAAAGTTTATTCTTCCCAAAAACTTTACCAAAAGCTATTTTTCTCTCAAAGTTGTAATTTCTTTTAGAGTTATTTATATTTGAATTATTTTTAAGTATAAGACACGATTTGATTTGGTTTGGAATTTTTTCACAACACAGATATAGAAGTGTGTTTCTTGGGCCACTTAACTAGTTAATGCATGCAAAGAGGTATGGGGTTCCCCCTCATATAGATCATGTTGGGGATTCAATTTGGAATCAGATGTGGTCATATCTCTTCATTCATGGATTTCCCACCTAAACTCGGCAACGTTGGTCTAACACTCCCTCTTCCACAGTGGTTTGATATGCAATTTTCCTTGTGCAAGGTACCCCTTCTCTAAATATGTGCCTGATTTTTTTTAAATAGGATAAGATTGTGAAATGTCACCAAATTTAGACCAATTATAGGTATTTTTGAGTGGTTTTGCACATGGACGTGGATAGGGTGATGTTGGATCTGGAATCATCTTATCACAACCATCAATCGTCTTACACTGCCCAAGACCATTTTCTTACCATTGCTACGGTGTTCTGCAACAGGGAAATCTCGAATTTGTTTGGTCATGATGGTATGCTTTAGGCCCGTTCTCTATCAAACGGTTGATGGATGAGTTCAAGGATGGAATTTTACGGGAAAAATTCCCATCATGGGTCATTTTGCACCTCAAATACAGACTATATTTCATATAAATCCTCAGAAAATACAAAGTAAACAGTCAAAACCATAGTAGCAATATTTGAGTATGGATTCGAATACGATTCGAATACAATACAGAAAAATATGTAACAAAAAAATCAAGTACGACTAAAATACAGGAATAGGAATCTTATAAATACAAAAACATGTAATTTTAATTTTAAAAAAATAAGATTATATGATCATCATTCCAAAGTGTAATGTTTCATTCATTATTCATTAGGAACTAACATTCCAAAGTGTAACATGTCATTCATTATTCATTAGGAAATAACACAAGTAGTAACTAAGTATTGATTTCTTGTGACAATGGATGAGACCTACAACTATCCTTTCTCTATAGTTTCAACCTCAAAGCCAAGGAAACAACAGGAAAAGGTATGGAAAAGAATCTCCAGTTTCGATCCGAGATAAGTAAGGGCTCATTGGACCCCATAAAAAGGATATGGTATTCAAATCCTTATCACTTCAATGGGAGAGTTTCACTAATGACGACCGAGGAATATCTATGGCTTTAGAAATGGCTAAGTTCCATATTCAGGTTGAGATGATGATGGGTAACCTCTCATTTCCATCCTCTTGGGAATCATTGTTGGCAATATGGCAGATGAATGTGTTGGCATTGATGTCAATATATGAATGGATAATTGGTGACAGGTGAACTGATGATTGTGGACAGACATATCCTAGAGATTTTCATTAATGACAAAAGAACTGTTGATGGGCGTAGGCATGTATGATAAAGTTGGAAAAAGAATAAGTGGTGAAAAATTGTCCTAAAGCAGTGGTATTATGAAAATTCCCTCCATGGCCTGTCACCACATAGTTGGTTGAAGTATCTATCTGACCATGGCACCAATTCTTAGAACAACTCTTTGGGGAAGAAGATACAGGCCTCCCAAAAGAAGTTCTTTTTGGTCAAATTAGACAAGTTTCTCTAGGAGAATGCCCGCCATAATTTGTGGGTTAAAAGAAATTCCCACACCATATGGACATCCTATAGGTGGTTATTTTGTCTACCTGGCCATGTTCTTACTTTGACCTAAAAGTACCTGAGGTAGAAATTATGGATCTTCCAAAACATGGTATTAAGCAACTTTTACATCATACTTCAATAAAATGCCCGCCAAGGAGAGAGAAAGTAGTTCCAGAGGATGAAATTGGTCTTAATGGATTCATATGGTTGTCCTCCATCCATTGTATGTCTTACACTCCAATTTTGATGAAAAGTTGAAATCACCTCTAAGACCTAGGGTTTAAACAAATTGACTAAGTGTCAAATCACAAGGTTGAAGAGGCATTTGGAAATTCCCTCCAAAGCCTGTCTAAGTGATGATAAATTCATCAGAATGTATAGGCATGTTCTTTAATGAACTGGATATCCATCCATTTTCTTATATTTTCTTATGGTGACCACATGAGAAAAATATCATCCTGCCAAAAGAGGTAAAAACATTAGCTTCCATATCCAAAAATATGAAAAATTAACCGAGTGTTGAAAACAGGAGGTTGAGATTCCACTTGGAAATGCATGCCAGAGTCATCTCTTTAACTGATAAATTCATCATATGTTATGGGTCCATTATTTTATGATATGGGAATCCATTCATGATCCTAGTTTCCCTCTGGGTGTTCACACGTGTGAGATGTGAGTTTGCCAAAATGCCTCTTAGCACAGTAATGACTAGGGTCTAACAAAATTGACTAAGTGTTGAATTGAGCAGTTTGAAAGACTATTTTAAAGTGACGGCCAGAGACTGTGTGTTTGTCAGTAAGGTTTTAAGGTGACATGGTATTGTTCCTAGTTGAGGTGGATACCTAACCATACCCTCAGTTTGTTTAAAGATGGTTAAGATGTGAAAAATATAAGTCTACCAAAAGTTAGAAAAGTATGCCTGTATAGTCTTGGTGAAATAAAAGAGTAAGCTACAAGAAATTAATAAACAGAAATTTATAAAGGGAATTCTACATATGTTGAGAAGGATTTAAGGATAGTATTTTGGAAGATATGATGTGATCGAAATTACAC
>LPNX010290068.1:338396-384738 GCA_001517045.1 Pseudotsuga menziesii
AATTTATCTTACCATCATAATCAAATCTTGACACGTCACTATCCATCTCAATGCCACATTTGATAGGTCACATGTGTCCTCCTCCGTGGTGCGATCAACAAAGAGGTACCGCCAGCTCCTGGGTTGCATTAAGTATGAGTCTCGCCCTTCAGCTAATTGACAGCCCAAGCCTTCATTTCGCATGCATTGCAGATTTATTGGCCATGAAAAATATCAAGCTCCCTCAAAATATGGAGAAGCTCCCCCCTTTCATCGTCCTCCTAGAATAATATTATATCTCTCACTTTGCAAGATTACTCAGCTCTCAAAATGACAGTGAGGTGCTTCATCAAGTAGCGAAATATTATTCCAATTCTTCATGGCCAGTGTAGTAGTAGAACCTTCCCTCTCAAATTCTCTATTCATGTATATTTTCCTACAGTTATTCCAATTTAACCCAGTGGCCTTTGCCAAATATTCAGGAGATAGATAGCATGGATTCCTCCAAGGATCTCCAAGAAATTAAGTCGGCACTCTTAGAGCTTCAAAGTGGAATGAAATGGGTCTCTAATATGGTGGTAACTAGCATCAACAACACCTGGAATGTTGCTAATGATGCCAGGTATATTTCAAACCAACTGGACTGTCACACTTCGAGAATAGAAGACAACACTAGGGATATGCATAAGTTAATGGAAAAAGTTGACTATCTTAAGGAATATGTTCAGAAATTAACCAAAATGACTGAAGGCATCCACTACAATGAAACTCTAGAAGACCATCATATGGAGGAGCCCTTGGTTGGAAAGCCAACCCTCGACCAAGAAGCTCAAAAATGACAGCCCTTTCTCTCTTGGCATTGTCTTGCAATTTTTGTGCTTTGCTGAAATCTATTTAGGTTATTATGTATTTTTTCTTATTATTGAACAATCAGTTCATTAGACAATACCCCTACAGGGACAATCTCAGTTTAAGGAAAAGAATCAGAATATCCCTTTTTTTTGTAGTTTTGCTTATTTGCTTCTATAAACTCTATTGCAACAAAGAAATCTTTTGATTTTAGACTGTAAGGATGGTTGTGCTCAGCTTTTTTTTTTTATATAAACCTTCTTCAACTTCTGTTAAAAAACAAAATATGTTGATTGAACATAATTATTGTGTTATTTTATGATTGTTGTTATGTTACAGCTAAAAATATTCTCAATTATTAAGTTATAGTATAATTTAGTTGCATTTAATTACAACAACAGTTAACTTAGGAATTAAGGACCCAATTAGATAAACTAGGTCCTTAAACATATGGGGGAGAAGAATAAAAATAATTCCAAGGATAACATGTGTCATTGTTTTAAGCTTATTCTATACACCAATGGATGTGGATAATGTACACATCACCATGGATGAAAACATCATAAGCTATTCCCTCATCCACCCTTACAAATCCACCATCACTCCCTTCAAGTAACAAGGTCTTATGGGAACATTGTTCAAATAATAATGGCTATACTTCAAATAAAATGTGCATGAGATATGAAATGACAATTGAAATATAGAAAAACAAATCAGCCCCAAATCTAGGACTATAGACTATCCTTTTGTTGGTTAAAAATTTCTACAATATACATTAAATTGAAATGCTTGTAGCCTCATATAATTATCATCATTAATAATATTATTTCTAATTGAAAGTACATGCAAAAGATGAGAGGAATTGATGAAATACATGGCTATAAATTTCTGCAATCACCAAATGGATATCCCACACAATTTCCAACCATAACATAATATTTCATGCTAAAATACACATGAAAATGCACCAAAAATTAAGGGTATTGTTGGCTAGAAAATATCATTAGAAACATTCTCCACAATCTGAACTTTTTTATTGAGAATATGGTTGGAAATTACGCACATAAATTTCTGAACATGATGATTTTAAAAATGGTGACCTGTGCCATTTCCAATATACTTTTCACATACAAATTCATCAAAATTTGTTTGTGGAAGGAAATTTTCTAAGTTCTCTCCATGTCACAAATTTTCTATATATGTTGAGAAAAATATGCATTATACAAGGTAGAGGGTGGTAGGAAATTTCCTTGAAAATTTTGCAATAAATATTCCCAAAATTTAGTGTACATGGATGAAACAAATATTCATAAATACATTCACTGAACTACCCAAAATCTAAATCACGCATAGGAGCATATGACTAGAAAATATCTTGTAAAATTTCTATATTTACCTCCTCTATTTTGGGTTGTCCAAGGACCTCAAAATTATGCATTATATTCCTTAGAAACATCACCATGACTATCAATAATAGAGCCCCAAAAAAGTTTACAATAATTCATATCCTTATCATGATTGGAATCTAAAAGGTAATGTCTCTAACTTCAGATCCTTGGTTGTCCCCATATTCATCAAATGGAGAGGTAAATACCTCTTCTAATTCCTCATCTTCCAATGATTTTTATTTAAGATTATCCTTCTTAAAATCAATAACAGGATCATGGAGTTTATAATTTTGAGCATACAACATGCTTACCAAATATTTTTTATTTTTGGAAGGGTGGAATGGGATCTTGGATACTCTCATCAGCCAAATCCTCTTTACTTTTATATGCAATAGTTTCTTCATTGTTTTCTTCATAAGGAGATGAAATTAATTGTTCAATGAATTTCCCGAATCATAAATATTCTCGTAATGGGAGTCTAAATCATTAACTTCAACAATATTATTAGCCATATCCTCTTCATGATCAAATACAAGTGGGAAATGACATGATAAAATGTCATCAAACACATGCACATCATAGTATTCTTTGATAAATTCTTCAAATGACCATGTTTCCTTATTGTTCTTCATCATCTTCATCAATATCATCATCATCATCTTCATAATCATCATCGTCGTCGTCGTCATCATCATCGTCATTATGATCTTCTTCATCATCATCATCTTCCTTATCATCATCATCATAATCATCATCAACGTCTTCGTTATCACTATCATCATCTTGATCATCATATTACGAGGAGATGGAAGCAAATTTAAGAAAACCAAAAGAGGTTTTTGTCCATCATGGACTCATTCACAAAAACCTCTCTCATTTTTTGCAACAGGTTCCATGGATTGAAATATTCGAATTGATCTTTACAACCTTTTTTTCAGGTTTTAAAATATTAAATAATTTACTGTTTTAGTCACAAAATTTGGGCACAGTTTGCGAGAATCTGTAGAAGTTTTTTTGAAAACAAAAATAGGTTTTTGTCAAGTACATACCAATACACAAAAACCCCCCTTTTTGTTTACATAGGTATCACAGATTGAGAGATATGAAGGGATATTTGAGACTCATTTTTCAAAAATTCTCCAAAAGTAGGAAAAATATTATTTTGCATATTAAGAACAAAAAATAGGCTAAGTGTTAAAATCAGAAATTTGAAAAGGAATTTGGAAATAAAAACATATAAATGTCATCATGACATAAAATATATAAACACATGCCTCTACTCTTCAACAATTAAATATCATTCATCTTCTTCTTCATCCAACTCAACATATGTATCAAGATCTGGTTTAGAATACATATTGATGAAAGGATCATTCACATCAACATCATCATCAATAGAATCTTCACTAATATACTCATCGACATCGTCAATGAGATCATCATATACTACATTTGGATGATCAACCTCTTCAACTTCTTCATCTAACACATCAGTTGCAGCCACCTCCTCCTGATCGGAATCATCATCTTCTTCTTCTTCTTCATGATTATCTTCATCATCTAAATGATTACACTTTACTGGTATTCCTCTTGGATTGTATCTAACAACGTATGACCAACTTGCTTTACCTGGTACCTCTAAGTAAAATACTTCCTCACATTGACTTGGAAGAACATAAGTCTTTGTACTCAGTCCAAATGCCCTTGTATTGTAAGGCATATGTCACGTCCCCACCCTTCTAGTGGAGAGAGAATGCGACTATAATGCTAACAATCTGGGAAACTAAGCCCCATGAACATAATATAAAAATCAATGAAATAAAATCATACACATATGCATAAATGATTATCAAACAATGGAAGCACATTCGTTCATTCACAACATTTAACATGTTCATATGGATTTATAAAACAAACACAGTCCTACAACCAGCTACGTCGCTACAATGTTCCACCCAACCATAGGCTAGTGTGCTCATTAATCACTTAGGAACACTGCCACCCCCGAGCTGGGCATGATTCCACAATGAGTAAGGGGAAACCAGTAGGCTCACATGTAGCCAAGGATACACAAAAATCATCCAAGCCAACACAGTTGGGTTTATCAGGCTAATAGGGAGCTGGAAAGGTTGGTTGCTAAGCTAGTGAGCTCAATCGAAGAGCTATGGACACCTGCACCAGAACTAGCCTGACTTCTAAGACATCCACACACACCCAACACAAGGAAGCATCCCCTTCTCTGCTAGGCAGTCCATCGGGCCATGCCTTCCTTTCCAATGCTATTTAGGGGGTATAAAGAAGAAAGTCATCCCTCTAGCTCTATCTATGAGGCTCCTACACACACTAGGTTTTTCAAGCAAGCTTAGACCCCATTTCCACTCCAAAGACAATTCAACCAAAACAACAGAGGCATACACAACAATTTCCAGATCTGGGAGTGTTGAAAATTGACTTGGGAGCCAAAAATAAATTTGCAGATGGATAAAACAACCCCCTTAGCAGCAATTTGAATTCTAGAGTCGTTTATGTCCCTAACATGGCCAAAACGACCTCAACAACACCCAAAATTTGTGGCTATGTTCTCTCACTCATTGGGAAACACTAAACAACAAAATTCCCCACAGTGGGCATGTGGAAACAGCACCAAAACGTCCATTAGAGACCCCGGCCACTAGAAGCTAACAAAAACACTTCACAACCATGATAAAAACACATGAAACTGCAAAACAATGTGAGTGGAAAATGCACCAGCAACTCCATAAACGTGAGGAAAACCAACCCAATACCTAGCATTACAAAAAAGAACTCCCATCCATGGGAAAATGAATCCAACAACCAAAACATGGAATGAAAACACACAAAGGAAGTTCTGGATGCCTGAGAGAGCTCACGTGAAGGAAAAATGGTGGTGAAAACATCAAAACATGGAAGCATGGTAGAATGGCATATGTTTTGGGGTTTTTACTTGCCCAAGGAGTCAAAATGTGTTTCCCAAAAACTAATGGCTTCTCCAATTCGAATTTGGGTTGTCATACCTTGCCAGACAAGAAAGGTAGTTGACAGTTGTGATGGGTTCCCCCTTTGACATTTGGCTTTTCACCATTGGCCCCAAAGGTTTGAATATCCCCTGCCCCTTATCCTTAGGAAATCATGCCCCCATATCATTATTTTTTGCATTGACATAGCTAGTTGTGGGTTTTTAATTAAATTGCATACTTTACATGATGTCCAAAATTATAATGTGCTAAAACACCATCGGCAACGATTTTAATCACTGAAACATAAAACGATAATCCATGGTGGGGATTTTTTGCCTTTAGCTCCACACCATGATTAATTACAATATATACATCATATGCATTTAATGCAAGCGAGGTTAAAACCAGGGTGTTACAACATACCTTGCCGATTTCTATTATATTCCAAGTTCCATATGTGAGGTGTCATTATTCGTGGTTTTTTTCCATTCTCTTCTTTACCATTGAGTTTTTCTTTGTCTATAGTTCGATAACTATGGTTCTTAGGCAGAAAGTGCCTATACTCATCAAACACTTCCTTTACTAAACTCCTTGAATGGCGAGATTTTATCCTGGGACCGCAAGCTGGACATGCAAATTTACCCTTTGTTTGAAGACCTACAAGATATATGAATTAGTGTAGCGAATTAGAATTACCATTTAAAATAATGCATGATATTTTCAATAGATATATATAATATTAAATAACAAAAGAAAGTAACAATATACCACAAAAATGTGTTAACCCGGGAGCATCATGAATTGTCCATCCAAGTATTCCATGGAATTGAAATCGTCTTTGCCCTATTGGGCTAGAGATGTCATACATAGTGACCTCATCCCATAACTTCAACAACTCATCGATAAGAGGCTCAATATATACGTTCATATATTTAACCCGGTACTTACCTAATTGGTCCAACATACATGATTAATTATATTTAGCTATATGTCGTTATATATAAAAGACATAATTATCATGCATGAAACAAAGAAATGAAATATTTAGTGATCAGACTTTCAAGTAAAAAAATATAAATTAATTAAATACCTAGAACAATCATTGCCAACGTTGTGTGCTCACTCTTGACCGACATCCAAGTTCGAGGAAGGTTATTGTTTATAACAAAAACATGCCACACTAAGTAGGTAGAATGAATCTCTCCAAATGGATTGACGCCATCAGCTTCCAATGAAAGTTTAACATTACGAGGTTCTTTTTTGAAAATTGGCCACTTTTCATTGATGTATCTAAATGCAAACCCATCTGCAAGAATTCAAAGAACATCATCTCAACTTCTGTTCTTTGCATGGAAATCCATAAACTGTGCTATACTTTGACACTTGAACAACCACTAGAGACGCGGAATTATCGGAATATAACAAAGAACTTTGTGAAGCACCTTTTTTGTCACTTTATAGGTTTGATACCTACTTGTTTGACATTGTGGGCATTCATTTTATAATTCATATTGTCCTAGTATATGCTATGATCATTAGGACATGCATCAATAGCTTGATACTCCATTCCAAATTCTTTCATAATCACATATATCTCTCGATATGTGCGTGGTAAAATATTTGACATTGGTAATAGAAATTCACCTAACAATCTACAAAATTCAAAAGAATAAGTCAATGTAAACAATATTAATCATCAATATCGTATCCATACTTTACAAATTAGATAACACTAGCAATATAGGAAACAAGTCAACCCTTTATGTACATGTGAACATGCAAACATAAATAATTAGCAAATTACATACCTTAGTATCTGTGTGAGATAGGTGTTTGAAAAACCATTCAAAACCTTCAAGTTCACTAACAGCAATATAGCAGATAGAAGATTTGTTTTTGAGCCTTCATAAAGAGGTTGACATGACTTCTCGAGTAGAGGATCAACATCATGACTATCATCTTAGTTGTCCTCAGCCATTGGAGAAAATGTGTCTTGGATCAATCTATGTATCTCATCTTCCTTATTTGTATCACTAACGTTATCTCCATCCATATCATCATTAAGAACTTGATCAGCTTCAATATTATGATCTATATGTTCGTCACCTTGTAAATGAGTAATTCTACTAGTAATTGGAAAATAACTCTCTGGAAGGCGACATTTTGGGGGCATTGTCTATATATTTACAAACAACGTAGTAAAATTAGTGTGTATAGAACATATAATAACACGATAATACATTTTACTAAAATTCATGACATGATGACTATTACAGAGAATACATTAAAAATTGAATAACCTCTTACCAAGGGACAATATTCATAACCCCCTTCGGTGTGCCCCTTCTCCCTAAAATGTATTTCAGTTGTCGTTATTAAAATTCTTCTTCTTTGCAATCCCTTGCAATCAAAGCAAGGGAAATAACATTTTCCATCTCCCCTCGCCTCTAATGCCACTCTAAACTAAGTAAGCTTCCTTGCATTTTCATTCATAGTGAAAAATCCTTGTACTAACAAGTAATTGTCTACACCATACCAAACAGTAACTTGTCAAATACATTAGATATAAGTATATTTCTAAATGCAGTATATTATATACCAATTTCTGTAAAGAAAAACATGAATACTGTGATGAATAGGATTGTCATTGATGACAACATTAATGACCATCATTTTGGAAAAATATGGTAATTTGGTGAAAAACAGGAAAATGACTAAGTATGGGGAAATTAGTAAAAAATTCCTTAGGGAAATGCACGCCATAATTTATAGGAGAATATAAATACCTACACCACATGGGGATCCTGTAGATTGTTATTTTTCCTACCTAACCATGTCTTTGGTTTGTCTTGAAATTTCTTGACGAAGAAGTTATGGACCTTCCAAAACATTGCTTTGTGCTAGAGCAAGCAAAAATGGATAAGTAGCCTCAGAAAGATGCCTGCCCTAAATTATGGGTTAGAGTAAATTCCCGTAGCACATGGGGGTCTTGTAGTGTGTTGGTTTTTCTACCTAACCATGGTATTATTTCTCATTAAGCATGTCTGAAGAAAACATTATGAATCTGCCAAAATGAGGTTTCAGAATAAATTTTGGAGAAAGTCCTGAAAATGACAAAGTGTTAGAAAACTGGCTCGGGTAGCCTTAATAAAATGCCCACCACAAATTGTGTGTTGAAGAAAATTCCCACACCATATGGGGGTCTTGTATATCGATATTTGGTCTACCTAACCATGTCTTCATATTGTCTTGGAAGTAGTTGAGGAAGAAGTTATGAACCTGCCAAAACATTGTTTTCGCCAGATTGGACCAGACTAAGAAAATTGTCCAAGTGTTGGAAAAACTGGCTCATGTGGCCTTCGGAAAATTCCCTCCATACCTTATAGGTGTATGATAGAAATTATTTGAATCTATCACCATACATCTTGTTGAAGAGGCTCTCTCACCATGGTCTCAATTCTCAAAGAATATTTTTGATGACAAAGATAATGCTTTGCCAAAACAGAGTTTCAGGTTGTTTTGTACTATTCTAGTACTGGCAAAACTGCCTCAGTGGCCTCAAGGAAATGCCTGTCCTATCTCATAGGATAATGAGAAAACTAATATGAAAGTGTTATGTTATATATTGTTGATGGGTTCATCTAACCAAGGTCTCAGTTATCCTGTGGAGTGTTTTATGACAAAGATATAAATCTGCCAAAAGTAAGAAAAATATTATTTTGCATTTTAAGAACACAAGAAAATTGGTCGTATTAGATTCAGGAAATTGAAAAAGGAATTTTGAAATGCCCGCAAGGAGGGGTTATTTTGATGATAAAATTCATCAGGTAGAATAGGCATGTTCCTTGGTGAACTGACTATCCAGTCATACCTTCAAGTTGTCTTATGATGGTCTCATATACAAAATATCAATCTGCTCAAAACAGGAAAAATAATATTTTGCATAGTGAGAACAAAAGAAAATTAACCAAGTGTTAAAAACAGGAGTTTGAGAGGTCAGTTGGAAATGCCCACCAAGGGCTATCTTTGTGCAAGCAAATTTATCGAATGTCATGGATCCATTATTTGGTAAGTTGTCCATCTACTCATGACTTCAGGTCTCCATAGAGTGTTCACACATGTGAAATAGGAGTCGGCCAAATGGGAAGAAATATGTTTTGATGTTCAAAAGAGGTTGAGAAGCTATTTTGAAATGCTTGCCAGAGGTTGTGTGTGTGTCGACATATTTATCTTATGATATGGTCTTGTTCATTGTTGAAATGGATATCTAGCCATGCTTGTAGGTTTCCTTATGGTGATCACATGAGGAAGAATTTTTAATTGATTATTTCATTAAAACAATAAATAACAAACAGAGATTCGAAGAGGTATCTAAGAATGATGACATGGCAAGGTGTAATTGGAACAAGACATGAAGGATAGAGATGACTAAGGACATGCATAATGACATTGACAAGCATGGAACATCTAGAGAGTCAAATGACCCATTCTGTGGTCATTTGAAGATGATTTGGGCAACACAAAGATGTTGGTTCAAAGATGACAAGGAGATGGTGACATGACAATAGATAAGCAAACTTGATGACAGAGATGGTTGCGGGCATGGTAAAATAGTGGACAAGGAAAATATTGCAAGCATATCCAGAAGATCATGTGGGCATGCTAAATGAGGACAACTGCAGGCATGATAGAAACTATTGCGGGCATCTTCTCAGCAACACCTTCGGTCATCCCTTATGGACACCTGCGGGCATCCTGGTGTCAGCTGCGGGCATAAGGAAGGACTTGCTATGGGAATTTGTGGGAGTTGTGGGCATCTTTGATGGATCAAATGAGGAGTTGTGAGCATCTTTAAACCCTAGTTGCGGGCATCTCACTACATCACCTACTGGAACCTTGAAGATGGACAGTGTGGGCATACTTATTGGAATATCAAAGACCCCCATACGGGAAGTAGAAGAAGGGTATGCGGGAATAAGAGAAGGCCAAGTCTTGGCATTAAAAATAAAATTAAAATGATTATGATGTGGAAAATTAAATAAATTTTGGTTAATGATAACAAAAATAAATTGGTGATGAGGTCGGCCTCCTAAGACATGGAAATAAAAAACTATTTACGACCAAAAAAGGATGCATGCTTGCTAACCCGTGTGTAAACAGCCAAGAGTCGTTGAAAGCTGGCATTAGTTTGGCGGGTGTGATTTATACTAGTATTTTAAAGGATTAATTGTACTATTTTTCCATAGGTGCATTCATTATATATGAGATTATGATAAATATTTTGTGGAATTCCTGTCCAAGTGACTCCTTTTCTTAATTTCCTGCTCCGATCTGTGTCCATTAAAAATTAGATCTCTTGTCATCATATAGCCTGCCCTGCTCTGCCATTAATCCAATAATTTGAATATTTGCTTCTTGCATTTGAAGGCTTCCACCAAAGGTAGTATGCTCGGCAAGTCAAAGTGATCTTGCCAAATCTATAGAAAGTACCTCAAATGGCAATATGTAAGTCAAAATAAGTTCATTTTATTTCTTGTGATGAGGTCCCAATTGTACCCCCTTTCAAATAAGATTTAAATCAATAAGAATGTTAAATTAAAGATAGCCATATATCGTCGATATAGAGACGAAAGTTTGTCAAAAATTAAAAATGTCGATATTGCCACGGTTTTTCCGCCATGTTAAAAAAAATGAAGTATTTATCCACAAATGTTCAAAACACGGAAATATTTCGTGGAAAATCCACCCAAATGTATTAGTGTTGGGAGGCACTTTTGGCAAATTGATATCTTCTTCCTCAGAGACTCTTTGGTCAAGTTGATGACATGGTTGTATGATACATACAACAATATAGAGGTCCAAACTCTCAAAATATTTTTATCATCATCCTATGATATGTGGAGAGAATTTCCCTGAGGCCACTTAGGCAGTTTTACATCACTCTCTCTTCAACTAGGTCCAATTTTTATAAAACACTTATTTGGCAGGTCCATAACTTCTCCCTTGGGAACTTTCAAAACAATCTGAAGATATGGTTAGGCATAAAAAAACAATAATCTACAAGACCCCCATGAGGTGTGGGAATTTTCTTCAACGCACAATTTGTGGCGGGCATTTTCTTGAGGCCACCTGAGCCAATTTTCCAACACTTAGTCATTTTTACTCTCTTTGATGCAAAACCCGGTTTTGGAAGACCTATAACTTTCTCCTTGGAGGTGATGAAGTCAAAATTAGACCATGGTTGGATAGCCACTATAACAAGATATCGCCTAGTACCATGGTGCAGGCATTTTTCTCAAAACCTAAATTATGGCGAGCATTCTCTTAAGGCTACATGGACCAATTTTGACACTAGTACACGTGGAAATTTTTCCCATGGAAAATTGTTGCAATTTGCAACACTTGTGTGTTGCTATATCAATGAACATGACTCATTCTTTTCGTGGGAAAAATTTCGTCACTATAGCAAAACTTTCCAAACTCTGTCGCTATAGTGACATAGAAAACATGAAACTTGTGGTGTCGCTCTTGCGACAAATATATGGTGCCTCTATTGCGACGAATGAATGGTTTCTATTGCGATGAAGTTTCATCGCTATTGTGATGAAAGGATGGTTTCTAGTGTGGTGAAGAAGCGTCTCTATTGTGACGACTTGGTAGCAATAAAGGTCTGAAAGTCTATCGCTATAGTGACAAAACTTCCTTTCATGTACCGACGAATTTACTACACTAGCGATGGTGCTTCGTCGAAACATGAAAGGAAGGTTCATCGCTATAGAGACATAGTTACATCGCTATAGTAATTGCTATGAAAATTTGTGTAAAGGGTGGTTCATCTCTTTAGCGACAGTTCATGATATTTTTTTTTAAAGGATCTTTGTATAGCGACGCTTATCTAAATGTTTTTTAAAATAAAATGACGTTGAAACGTGTGATGAGTTGGTCCTAAGGAAACTCAAGTTCATCACACCAGTTCTCAAGGGTCAAACTCAAGGTATTACAGATCCACCTCCACTTGTTTCTCTTCCAAAATTCCAATCATGTAGATCCCCCCAAGGGGCTCACACTTACCCTTGGACCATTTCTCTTTGGATTTGAATGTATCCCATTTGCGCATAGATCTACAATGGTTGCAAATTTTGTCATTATACCCTTGTATTTTCCAAAAATGTTGATAACATGAATACTAGAGTTTGGAGGGTTCCTTAGGATCACTCTTTGTTGTTTGAAGGGGGGCAGTGACCTCATCAAGAGCGATGATATCTTATATCACTTTGGCATCCATGTTAGTAATTTATTCCTCTACTATGTGCTCTACCCCATTTTAATCCAACTCCAATGGTTCCTCTTCCAAATTTTCAATCATGTGGATCTTCCATGAGTCTTACCCTTGTGTCCCTTGGGCATTTCTCTTTACAATTAAAACATACCCCTTTGTGCATAGAAAACAATCACTACAAGGTATTTCATTCTACTCTTGGATTTTCCAAAACTAGCAATAACAAGGGTGTTGCATTTTTAAGCTCCCTTAGGAATACTATTCGTTGTTCAAGAGGGCACAACTTATATGGATGGGCTCTTTCAACGCATCAATATACATAACAACTACATACAAAGGAAAAAAATTTACTACAAGCATGCTAGCTTGGAAGAACTCTTTCACGTAGTGGACCACCATGTCTTATTGCTTTATATTGTTTAGGGACAATAAATAATCTTCTTCTATATAAGCCTCTAAGTAGTTATAAAAAGTAAACTCAAAATTCACCCAAATAGTTATTTTCAACTAAACAACTTTATCCCATTCATTTTCCTTTAGTTTTTCCCCAATCAAATGTAGATCCTTATTGGTGTAGGGTTGTAAATGGGATTTTCCAATAATCCACCATAGGATTATTCAAAAGAAATGTGACAACTTTGTTATCCAAACCCTTGAATCACAAGCAAGGCCATCACCTAACAATCATGTCATCCCTAACAACTACCTTGATGATATGATCATTTTTATTAAAACTCCATCACATTTGGTGGTTTCTAAGTGTCAAGCTAAATGAGAGTTGAAGCATCTAAAAGATACAATAAATTTGCTAGATAGTATAGCTACCTAATCAAGGAAAAAGATCTCAACCAGCCTATGCCAATAAGAATCCAACATACAAACTTTAATCACAATTACACAACTTATGATGGAATGTGGCAAGCAAACAAATATATACACTGCTAAAAGAGGGGACTAATGCATTGATGAATTAAAAAATGGGCAAGAACACATATAGTCTCATTGACACCATCAAACTTGGAAATGGGAATTCTCTCAAACAGTCACTATTTGATATGATTTCTCTATTAATTATTTGATTTCCATCGCTTTCATGATTGACGCTCCTCCCATTAATGTTCCTGCATAAGTGTTTCAATTATCGTAATGTTGCTCCACTTACCTTATCCAATCTTGGGCCTTTGCTGACCTTCACTACCACTCCTATGTCCATGGCCACAATCAATGTAAGTAAAACTTGATTTATATACTCCATGATGTCTTTTATCCCATCCAAGGTATCCCTTACATCTTGTTACCACTTAAGTTGTACTTATTAGTTTTTTATCAAGTGAGCCTGATGAACCAGACAAAGATTTTTTGTTCGGACTTCAGAAGACCTTCGGAAGTGCTTCTGGGAAGTGCTTGTTGTACTATATCACATGTTCATACCCCATGAGGGAATTGTAATAAATGTTCTAGCATGATAGTGTATGTAAAAGACTCAGTCTCTTAGACTTTACATGTCAATCCGATCAGCCCAGGGTGTTTTTTCCCTTGGTTATTATTGGTTGTTGAATAAACGACTGATAATTTCTGAGTTTTTCACTCAATACCTCCAAAGTTGGGGTGGTTGACTTGGCATTTAGGCCTATTGAGGTTATTAGAGTCTATGTGGCAATGTATAAACATGATAGGCATCATGGTCGAGTCATATGAACATGTCTAAGTCCCCCTAGGTTTTTAAGTTTTTTAAGTTTTTTAAATTTTAATTTTTCTATAAAAACTTACGCTATTTTTTAATAGTCTAATTGGAAAAATTGGTTTTGTAATAAAAGTGGGCCAAATAGTTAGTTTTAGTCATGGGGGTGCTCATTTTCAAGCTAAGAGCACCATGTAAACCCATAGACCCACTTTTTCTTAGTTTTAAGTGATTCTCCATCACTCGGGTCAGAAAGCCCCAAAAAATCAATTATTGATTATTTTAATTAATAAATTGATGAATAATGGAGCAAATCCAAAATCCTAGATTAGTGGATTCTCAATTGATTTGATTGAAATCAGTCTCATCGGCACCAGATTGACTAGATCTGACAAATCCCTGACTGAAGGAGGTGATCAGGGCAGATCTAGAGTTGAACTTCAGCCTCCTTTATGGGGAATTGCACCCTCTCTCTCTCCTCCACATGTGTGGGCTCTTCTGGGAGCTCTGTGGTTGATGATTCACTCAGTAGGTCAATTTGTCAGCTCAATCAGCCCCCCGATTGACATTCAAACTCAATAGAAGCTCATTTCATCTTCATATCAAGCATTGATGGACTCTCTTTCAGCTACAGTGATCTATCTCCTTGGGATTTGTGCCCCCTCTGGGATGGGGTTTCAATTTTGTGATTAAATAAAGCATGGCTGCCTCCTTTACAAGTTAGCTAGAGTTGGATTGAGGAGCTATTGCTGTTGTAATACTGTGTAATATCTTTTGCTATTGGAATAAAGTGAAGCTTTGGAGGCCAGATCGGTGTAATATTTAACATTGTCTTGCAGTTTTTTACCGTTGGCTTTCTCTCAATTTCTACACCTGAATCCTGTTTGGATTAATGATTCAGCTGAATCAATAGGAGTATAGCTAGGAAAGTAATATTACTTGCTTTTCAATATCTCATAGTATATATTCTTAAAGATTCATATCATACATGTTTAAATAAGTTTATTTGCATGTAATCCCTCTCTTTCTTCATATATTTCTATCTAAATTTCATAAGGTTTTGTGCAGGATTGTTTGTTAGTTTTCATGTAATAGGGGTTGGATGAACTATGGATATAGCTTGACTCCACTGTGCATCCGAATTTTTTGTGAAGGCATTGTCCCTTGACATTCCACTAACTAGTCTTCTTTGCAGATCCATTCCCTGGCAACAAATGCTCTTCTTTTCCTCTTCCTCCTTCAAATTTTTCTAAAAATAGTCTGGTTACTTGTTTGAAGCTTTAAAATTGTTCAGATCTATCAATTTCAGAGTTTATTTTACATATATATTTCTTCCTTAAAGCTCATAAAATAGATCTCATTCCTAAAAGAAAATTTACAAGCATTCTAGATCTAGTTTTAGGGAAAATTGTCATTTTTCAAGGCTGTGAAAGTAGATCTAAATCTTGTTGAATGCATGGTTGTTTCCTTAGAATATAAAAAATTATATTCATCAATTTAAGTGATTCATATTGGCTGCCCCAAAATCAGGCCAAGATCCCAAGGAAAGCTTGCTTTCCTTGGTTCCTTTTCTGCTTCTTTAAAAACTAGCTTTAACTTAGAATTTTTGGGTAAAACGTTTGTTCATCCAAAAGTAATTTCAAAGTAATTTTGGGAATATTTAACTGTGATAAGCTTGCTGTTTTTTTATCAGGTGTAACATAAAAGAGGAGGAGGCTCTGTCCGGAAAGCATTTTTGGACCATTCGAAACCCCCCAAGGGGTCTCCGTATTCCCAAAATTTCAATTTTTTGCAATTTGTAAACATTTGGTATCATTCCATATAAGTACCAAGTGGATTAATTTCAGTTTTATGATATTGTAATTGTTTCTAATAAAAATAAAAAACTTTTCGAATAGGCTCTTTCGAGCCTATTCACCATCCCCCCTAGGGGGGTTCGCGTCTGTGTTATTTTTTACATTGCTTCACCTTGTTTCTGTTCTAGTTTAGTATTGACATGAAATATTGTATACTTTTATAATATTTTTCATTATTCCATATTTTCAATTCAAAAGTAATCATACTACTTACCCCACGACTTCCCGAGTGACCCGCAAGGGGAAAGAGATGCGTGGTAGGACTAATTAGAAAACCAGTGTCGTGTATCTTTGATTTCATTTTCATTGTTGTTTTCATGAAAGCAACAAAATTAAACCCTCCTTGATTCCTTGATTGAGGTCCACTTGGACTGAAAGAGGTTCCTAGAGGGTTTTGTTTTTAATAAGAACACCTCCTTTAAAATTTTCTAAAAAATAACAAAGACTCCAGTGTGTATGCTCTGTACTTGGATGCAGTTTGTCTGATCAGTCAAGCTACATCAAAATCACTTGAGTGACTAGATTAATTAGTCTTCACCTCCCATATTAACAAACCATCAAGCGAAAATCCAACACCTCGAACGAATTGTAAACGGTGGCAAAATACCCAAAGGAGTGGGAACAACTGGAAAGTGACCTCGAGGCATCGATCTGTGTCACACAATGATGGGTTCGTTGTGAACAATAGTCTCTGAGACTCTGTTCCAACCCATAAACCACCTTGCAGGTATCTGTGAAAGTTCACTTTTGGACATACTCCAAGTACACCTCGGGTATATCTGGAGTCCCCTTTTCGCCTAATTTAATTCATTCACATTCCACATTAATTTAAAATCCACCAAGAGGCATTTGAAAAACATTCATTCAAGTGCATGCAAGCACATTATTTTCTCTGTTTACTCCATTTAAGGCACTTGTGATTTATTTGATCATTTCTTTCAATTATATATATATATTGAGTGTCATTACTGTGCTTATCTGCTTTAAATCTTGCATCTTGTTATCTTTTGTTTCCACTGGTTAATTTCAAAACTCCTAAACAACTTAATCAATATAACACCATCACACTAAGTAATTAGCCTTAGTAATTTAATAGGGTCTACCCCCCTTGGCTTCATTAGGAGTTAGCCTAAACGGAGGATTCAAGAACAAGGTGACAGCCTTGACTCGACAGTTTCCCCCAAGGACACATCGAGTGGCTTGAATATTTCTGCCACGTAACTCAGGTGTGTGAAAGGAGGCAACACTTTTTGGTGCCGTTGCTGGGGATAAATATTTTTATTCCCGAGTACGACTTAGCTTATCTTTTTTCTAAAAAACTAAAAAGATATAAAAATTTTGATTGATCTAGTATTTAAAAAACATAAAAATTAAAATTCGATCCATCTAGCAACTCCACTATCTAACATCCCTTCAAGAATTTCTACCCGAAGAAACCACCGACAATTATTCAATCCTCTCCCTGATCCCAAAAGGTTTATTAGGGAAATATTGAATAGGCAGACTTCCCATAGAAACCTTGAAGATTTAGGAGACCAATCCCTCTCAGATATCCATCACATATTTGTAGAGAGTCATACCTACCAATCTCAAGAAATGATAGAATTCTACAAACCCCTTGACTTTTCTCAGATAGCAGGTACTCCCCATGACATTCCAAATGATGCTATCAAGAAGCTCCCCATATTCCAGGGAAATAATTCCATCACTGCCAAGTCTCACATTCGAAAGTTTGAAAAGCACCTGGTCAGTTATTGCAATGATGCTTCCCATAACCATGAAGGTATCAAAATGAATCTCTTTTCTTTATCCTTAGAGGATGATGATGCAGAATGGTACTTGGACCTAGGTGATGATTCATATAAAACTCTTGGTGAATTCCTAGAGGGTTTTAAGGAGAAATGGGGAGAAAAGAAAGAACCAAGACATTTGCTTATTGCCCTTCATAACATAAAGAATATGGAGAATGAAACCATGGATGAATTTAACACTAAGTTCAGGCGTGTGGTTGCGGACCTCCCTAAAGAAATCAAGCCAAAGGATGCCTCCATCCTCATATCTTACATCGAAGCTTTCACTGGTGATTTGAGGTACCAGTTAAGAGACAAAGAGCTGGTCGATCTAAAAACTGCTCAGGAATTGGCCGAGAAAATAGAAAAGAATATGTAGTCTTCAGGAAAATCCAACATTCCAGGTTACACTAGGGGAAACACTTCATACAACAAAGAGAAGTGAAAAGTCATTGAAGAAAAGGGAACCTCTAAATATCCCATGGAAAAGGTAACAGACATGATAAAAGACTTGGTTACTAGTCAAAACCAACTTATGGCAAATCATTCTACACAACTGAATCAAATGCTGAATAGAATAATCACAATGATAAGAAATAATGGACCTAGGAACGTTCAGCCTAAACAGAATTAGATGTATCAAAATAAAGCTCCTCAGCAAGAACCTAGGATTCCAAACTAGTTAGACTTATCTAACATGGTAGAAGAAGTCATTCCATGGTGTAGACCTTGTGATCAATTCCACCAAGAAAGCACTTTCTATATTGCAAACCAAGTGATAGAACATGGAATGCCCGAGGTCAGTAATCAGGAAACAACATCAAGTGAGTCTAATCATGTGTACATGGTAGGCCAAGCCTACCCTTTATCATCAAACTAGCATTGGCAGTAGGCCACGGATTACAGTTATGAGAAGGATCTCCTGTCCAACTTATATGGTGAAATGCCTACTACGAAAAGAATTCAAGAAATGAATAAGGATAGATTCAAGGGTCTAGTTTATCAAAGAAATGAGAGGCCATCACCGTCTTAAGTGTACTATCCAAAGGTAACCGCTCATCCTCTCCCATATCCCCTTGTTATCCCTAAATCAAATGTTGATATGGGAGAATGGATAAGCAGTGCTAAGATTCATGTTTATGCAACTGATGTCCTTAAAATTCCTGGTCAAAAATAAAATTTGTTGAAATCCATAGAGGATAGTCAAAGTAAAACTCATAATATTGTCAAAGAGGATCCTCTCCCTAATAATAATGCTATATTTGAAGCTAAACATATTGAACCTATAGATATGCCTATAGTCCTCAACAGTGTTGATCTCAAAAGAGAAGACCACCCGCCTTTTTATGTCTCCCTCTTAGTTGATAACCTTCTCCTTCATAACTACATGTTAGATTCAGGTGCTTCATCAAATGTCATGACAAGAAAAGTAATGGAACAACTAAATCTAAGGGTCGCCCAACCCTACCACAATGTTTGTGTAATGGAAGCAAGAGAAGTTGAAGTGGTAGGGATAATCTTAAATTTACAAGTTGAGTTGGCCAAGTATCCTGACATCGACATGTCGATGGATGTGGTAGTGATAGATGTTCCAGATAATTGGGGTATGTTGCTATCCAGAAAATGCGCAACTCTGGTGGGTACATTCAAATGGATTGGACATATGCTACTATACCTACATCAGAAGACACTAGGGTGATACTCCACAGAGAGAAGCTAAGGAAATGACATGTAGAAAACCCTAAGAATCCTAGAAATGAATTTGTTCATTTCACTGATAACTTTGGAAACTATGCTATTTTGTCAAATTTCACGGCCCCTATTAAGGAAAACATTAAAAGTGAAAAGATAGATAAAGTTTGGAAAATGTACTTTGACGGGGCTTATTCCAAAGCCGGAAAGGGTGCAGGCATCATGATCATCTCTCCTTCAAATAAAGTCTACAACTTTGCTGTCAGGTTAGAGTTTGAAGCGTCAAACAATGTAGTCGAGTTTGAGGCATTGCTCCTATGGTTAGAAACTGCTAAAGACATGGGGATAAAGATGTTGAACATAAAAGGTGATTCAGACCTGGTTTTCCTCCAAATTAAGAATCAGTATCAATGCAAAAATGACAGACTAAGGAATTATAGAAATCCCACATGGGACACTATGGAATGGTTTGACGCACTTAACATTCAAAAGATCCATAGGGAAATGAATGGGTTAGCAGATAGGTTGGCAGTAGCAGCATCCACCCTCCAGCCATCAGATGAAATGATTAGTGGGAATGGAAAAATGGAAATTAATTTTAGACCTTCAATTCCGAATAATGTAGATCATTGGAAGGTGTTTAAAGATTATGAGAAACTCTTGTGATTCATCCATAATCTCCAAGAGTTTGAAGGTTGTAAGATCAGTTATCAACAAGAGGGTAAAGAGTATCAGGAATGCGAGGATAATGAAAGGAATCACATCCCATGTAGCCTTATATCTTTCAAAAATATTTTTGATCGACGGGATCATCATTAAAAACAAAAAGAAGAAATAAAAATTGGGGATTATATGGAAATAAACATAGGAACTGATAAGGACCCCAAGTTAATAAAAATTGGAAAAGGTACTTCAGAAAAGGAAAGGAACAATTTGATCAACTTAATCTATTGGGAATATGTGTTTCAACACACTATTCCCCTCACAGAAGAGGCTAAGGAGGTCAAGCCTTTCCGACAAAAACTTAGGCGAATAAATCCTAAGTTGGCCCCCATTGCGTAGAAGGAACTTTAGAAGATGTTAGCAGCAGGGATCATAGCACCTACAAGACATTCATCATGGTGCTCCAACTTAGTTGTTGTCAGAAAGAAGAATGGGTCTATTAGAATATGTATAGATTTCAGAAATACGAATACATCATGCCTTAAAGATAATTACCCATTTCCCGACATGGAAACATTGCTTCAAATAGTAACAGGATCAGGAATGATGTCCATGTTGGATGTATTTTTCGGTTATAACCAAGTATTGGTAAATAAAGAGGATCAACATAAGACTACATTCACCACACCTTGGGGTACCTATAATTTTTTAAGAATGTCTTTTGGCTTATTGAATGTTGGTGCCACCTTCCAAAGAGCCATGGATTTTTCCTTCAAATAACTTATAGGAAAAATAATCGAAATATAACAAGCTGACTTAACTATTTTTTCAAAAGAAATATCTAACCACATAAGTCATCTTAGGCAGGTTTTCATAAGATGTCAGAAATATGTTATTTCCTTGAACCTCACCAAGTCAATATTTGGGGTTGATGAAGGCAAGTTGTTGGGACACATCATTTCTAAGGGTGGTGTCAAAGTTGATCCTGAGAGAGTTGAAGCCATTAAGAAATTCCCCTTGCCTCAGAATCTTAAAGCTCTCCAGTCTTTCAATGGTCAGATAAACTTCATAAGGTGATTCATCCCAAATTTAGCAAAATTAATGAAGCCTCTACAAAAGTTGTTAAAGAAAGATGCTAAGTTTGAGTGGACAGATGAAGGGAAAGATGATTTCAAGTCTATAAAAGATGCCATATCCAGGTCCCCGTTCTTAATCAATCCAAATTATTCCAAGGAATTTCAGATATTTTCCTTTGCCTCAGAAGACACCATTCCTGGTGTTTTGCTTCAAAAGAATAAGGAGGGACAAGAGAAACCTATAGCCTTTATGAGTAGAGCCTTGCAACATTCAGAGTTGAAGTATATCACCATGGAGAAACGGGATTATTCTCTTGTCAAGTCCCTTAAACATTTTTGAACTTATGTAGGTTACTCCAAAATCATTGGGTATATACCCCATGCAGCTGTCAAGGATATCATGTCTCAACAAGATTGTCTAGGAATCAGGGGTAAGTGGGTTTCAAAGATTCAAGAATATGATTTAGAGATAAAACCTACTA
The DNA here is from genome assembly GCA_001517045.1 of Pseudotsuga menziesii. Lineage (NCBI taxonomy): Eukaryota > Viridiplantae > Streptophyta > Pinopsida > Pinales > Pinaceae > Pseudotsuga > Pseudotsuga menziesii. The sequence continues at coordinate 360,110 of LPNX010290068.1, forward strand.
AGTTAATTAAGGGACAAGGTCTTGCAAATATGTTAACCCATGGAAATGAAAAGGCCTTAGGAATAATCTGCCAGAACAGTGATTCAGAACAAAGTATATCAGATGAGCTTTAGAGATTATAACATCACCCTTGGTATACCAACATCATATTTTTCCTCCGCAACCTTACATGACCTGATCACTTACTTGGCCATAAAAGAAGAGCATTAAGGTTAAAAGAAACTAAGTATTGTTTAACAAAAGATGGTTTGGGTTGGAGAAAACCCGATGGTTTAATACTTAAATGTGTCGATGAACCTGAGTCCAAAAAACTCATGGTTGAGTTCCATTCAGGATTTTGTGGTGGAAATTTTGCAGCAAGAAAAATCGCCCATAAAATCCTTAGGGCAGGCTACTATTGGCTGAACCATTCTTTAGATGTACACAAGTATGTCATAGTTTTCCCCCAGTGTCAGTTGTTCACCAGAAAGCAACAAATGAAAGCCTTGAATTTAAATCCAATAGTAGTCCAGGCCCCTTTCCAATAGTGGGGGATTGATTTCATCAGTAAGTTCAAGGATAACTAGAGCAATGGTTATTCTTGGATTCTTACCACCACTGATTATTTCACCAAGTGGGTAGAGGCAATACCCACCAAGAAGGAAATCGATACTGTAGTCATGGATTTCTTAGAAGATAAGATTATCACAAGATTCGATGTGCCAGCCAGGATCATCACAGATAATGGCCCATGCTTTGTTTCCTCCGAGATGTCATCCTTTTGTTTCAAGTATGGCATTGTCATCTTCCATTCATCTAACTATTATCCCCAAGGAAACAGTCTAGCTGAGTCAAGTAATAAAAACTTAATGACCATAATCAAGAAAATAGGGGGTGATAATAAAAAGGATTGGGATAGCAAGATCAAGTTTGCATTATGGGTCGATAGAATCACAAAGAAAAGTTCAACTGGGAGGATCCCTTTTGAACTTTTCTATGGCCTATATGTCACCTTACCAGCCCATTTAAAGCTTCCTGTGTATCATATTCTCCAAACCTTCAACTCAGATCAGGAGGCCATTCAGAATAGAATAAACCAATTGATCGAGTTAGATGAGAGTAGAATAAATTCCCTTGACCAAAGTATCAGAAATTCAGACAAAGTCAACAGAACCTTTGATAGATCTACCCGGCTTGGATCCTTTCAAGTAGGTGACAAAGTCTTGCGTTGGGACAAACGACTGGAGAAACATGAGATACACAGAAAGTTCGACAGCTTATGGTTGGGGTCGTATATCATTGATGAAGTAGCAAGAACAAATTCTTTCTATCTAAATGACCTAGAAGGAGAAAGGTTAAGCCTACCAATGAATGGATTTCTCCTCAAGATGTTCTTCACCAAGATATTTTGATGCCTTTATTGGAATCGATGGTTTCAAGGCCAATTTCTAAACCTTGCCCTGCATGTATTTTTAAATTTTATGTATCATATTGTTGTATTATAGATATTGTTGTATTATAGGTGTTTTGTACCATGTTACTAACCTTGAAATTTTTCTTTTGTATATTAGTTTTGTAAAATATTTCCTTTTTGTACATCATAGACTAATTCTGTACATTAGTTTTCTTTTGTAGTTGATTTTTTTATATATACATGTTACTAACAAACTTTAATTGCTATGCAGGACCCAGAGATTCTAGAGTTCTCACATCCTCTTCTTTAATTAGAAGATTAGTCAGAGAATGTGTCCCTAGATGGAGCCAGAATGTTAGCACCTAAGTTGTACTTAGTGGTTTTTTATCAAGTGAGCCTAGTGAACCAGACAAAGATTTTTTTTTCGGACTTCAGAAGACCTTTGGAAGTGCTTCTGGGAAGTGCTTGTTGTACTATATCACATGTTCATACCCCATGAGGGAATTGTAATAAATGTTCTAGCATGATAGTGTCTATAAAAGACTCGGTCTCTTAGACTTTATTTGTCAATCCGATCAGCCCAGGGTGTTTTTTCCCTTGGTTATTATTGGTTGTTGAATAAACGAACGATCATTTCTGATTTTTTCACTCAATACCTCCAAAGTTGGGGTGGTCGGCTTGCCATTTAGGCCTATTGAGGTTATTAGAGTCTATGTGTCAATGTATAAACATGCTAGGCATCATGGTCGAGTCATATGAACATGTCTAAGTCCTCCTAGGTTTTTAATTTTTTTAAGTTTTATAAATTTTAATTTTTCCACAAAAACTTAGGCTATTTTTTAATAGTCTAATTGGAAAAATTGGTTTTGAAATAAAAGTGGGCCAAATAGCCAGTTTTAGTCATGGGGGTGCTCATTTTAAAGCTAAGAGCACCATGTAAACCCATAGACCCACTTTTTCTTAGTTTTGAGTGATTCTCCATCACTCAGGTTAGAAAACCCAAAAAATCAATTATTGATTATTTTAATTAATAAATTGATGAATAATGGAGCAAATCCAAAATCCTAGATCAGTGGATTCTCAACCGATTCGATTGAAATCAGTCTCATCGGCACCAGATTGACTGGATATGACAAATCCTTGACTGAAGGAGGTTATCAAGATAGATCCAGAGTTGAACTTTAGCCTCCTTTATGGGGAGTTGCACCCTCTCTCTCTCCTCCACACGTGTGGGCTATTCTAGGAACTCTGTGGTTGATGATTCACTTAGCAGGTCGATGTGTCAACTCAATCAGCCCCCCGATTGACATTCAGACTCAGTAGAAGGTCAGTTCAGCTTCAAATCAGGAATTGATGGACTATCTTTCAGCTGTAGTGGTCTATCTCCTTAGGATTTGCACCCCCTCTGGGATGGGGTTTCAATTTTGTGTATAAATAAAGCATGACTGCCTCCTTTCCGAGTTAGCTAGAGTTGGATTGAGGAGCTATTGCTATTGTAATACTATGTAATATCTTTTGCTATTGGAATAAAGTGAAGCTCTGTAGGCCAAATCGGTGTAATTCTTTTATATGTGTGGATTTAACATTGTCTTGCAGTTTTTTACCATTGGCTTTCTCTCAATTTCTACTTCGGAATCATGTCTGGCTTAATGATTCAGTTGAATCAATAGGAGTATAGTTGGGCAAGTAAAATTACTTGCTTTTCAATATCTCATAGTATATATGCTTAAAGATTCATATCATACATGTTTAAATAATTTTATTTGCATGTAATCCTTCTCTTTCTTCATATATTTCTATCCAGATCTCATAAGGTTTTGTGCAGGATTGTTTGTTAGTTTTCAGGTTACAGGGGTTGTACAAGCTATGGATATAGCTTGAAGCCACTGGGAATCCCACTGTTTTGTGAAGGCATTGTCCCTTGGCATTCCACTAACTAGTATTCTTTGTAGATCCATTCTCCGGCAACAAATGCTCTTCTTTTCCTCTTCCTCCTTCAATTTTTTCTAAAAACAGTCCGGTTACTTGTTTGCAGCTTTAAAATTGTCTAGATATATCAATTTCAGAGTTTATTTTACATATATCTTTCTTCCTTAAATCTCATAAACTAGATCTCATTCCTAAAAGAATATAAGCATTCTAGATCTAGTTTTAGGGAAAATTGTCATTTTCCAAGGCTGTGAAAGTAGATCTAAAGCTTGTTGAATGCATGGTTGTTTCCTTAGAATATAAAAAATTATATTCAGCAATTTAATTTCTTCATATTGGCTGCCCCAAAATCATGCCAAGATCCCAAGGAAATCTTGCTTTCCTTGGTTCCTTTTCCACTTCTTTAAAAACTTGTTTTAACTTAGAATATTTGTCTAAAACGTTTGTTCATCCAAAAGTAATTTCAAATTACTTTTGGGCATATTTAAATGTGATAAGCTTGATTTTTTTTTATCAATTGTAACAAAAAAGAGGAGGAGGTGCTGTCCGAAAAGCATTTTTGGACCATTCAAAACCCCCCAGGGGGTCTCCGTCTTCCCAAAATTTAAATTTTTTGCAATTTGTAAACCTTTGGTCGCATTCCATATAAGGACCAAGTGGATTGATTTCAGTTTTCTGATATTGTAATTTCTGCTAATAAAAAGAAAAATATTTTCGAATAAGCTCTTTCGAGCCTATTCACCATCCCCCCTGGGGAGATTCGTGTCTGTGTTATTTTTTACATTGTTTCACCTTGTTTCTATTCTAGTTTAGTATTCACATGCAAGATTGTATACTTTGATAATATTTCACATTATTCCATATTTTCAATTCAAAAGTAATCATACTACTTACCCCACGACTTCCCGAGTGACCCGCAAGGGGAAAGAGATGCATGGTAGGACTAATTAAAAAACCGGTGTTGTGTATATTTGATTCCATTTTCATTATTGTTTTCATGCAAGAAATAAAATTAACCCCTCCTTGATTCCCCAATTGAGGTCCACTTGGACCGAAATAGGTTCCTGGAGGGTTTTGTTTTTAATAAGAACACCTCCTTTGAAATTTTCTAAAAAATAACAATGACTCCAGTGTGTATGCTATGTACTTGTCTATGATTCATTCAATCAGTCTAGATACATCAAAAGCACTTGAGTGACTAGATTAATTAGTCTTCACCTCCCAAATTGACAAACCATCAGGCAAAAATCCAACGCCTCGAACGAATTGTAAATGGTGGCAAAATACCCAAAGGAGTGGGAACAACTGGAAAGTGACCTCGAGGCGCTGATCTCTATCACACCCTGATGGGTGCGTTATGAACAATAGTATCTGAGACTCCGTTCCATCCCATAAACCACCTTGCGGGTAGCCGTCAAAGTTCACTTTTGGACATACTCCAAGTACCCCTCGAGTATATCTGGAGTCCCCTTTTCTCCTAATTTAATTCATTCACATTCCACATTAATTTAAAATATACCAAGAGAAATTTGCAAAACATTCATTCAAGCACATGAAAGTACATTATTTTCTCTGTTGAATCCATTTAAGGAACTAGTTATTTATTTGATCATTTCTTTCGATTATATATATATATATATATATATATATATATATATATATATATATATATATTGAGTGTCATTACTGTGCTTATCTGCTTTAAATCTTGCATCTTGTTATCTTTTGTTTCCACTGGTTAATTTCAAAAATCCTAAACAAATTAATCAATATAACACCATCACACTAAGTAATTATCCCTAGTAATTTAATAGGGTCTACCCCCCTTGGCTTCGTTAGGAGTTAGCCTAAACGAAGGAGTCAAGAACAAGGTGACAGCCTTGACTCGAGACTTGCCCCCAAGGACACACCGAGTGGCTTGAAGATTTCTGCCATGTAACCTAGGTGTGTGAAAGGTGGCAACACAGCTTCTTCTACCAATAATGTAATTTATCACTTCCATTATCTTCCCCATGAGTTACTAATAAGAATGAATCCATCTTTAATTTGTTTCTTCCTATGAGGTCATAAAAGAAACTTTGATGCCACTGCTATGAGCCATACTCAAAATATAATTTTTAAAATTAAGACTCGCGGCACAAATTTGAAACTCGAAAAATAATATGAATTTGAAACTAGTAAGACACTAACACTAATAAGCAGCAGAAAAACCAACAAAAAAAGCAGTAAATTCGGCACTAACAGCAATAAGTTCAATAAAAACAATTGCAATTCCAACACCGTTCAACAATAAATTTGATCACATATTCTAAATCACTAACAGGGGGGATAGTAATAGCACCTGAATATTCAAAAGCTACATCAAAAACAATGAAACTTACATAAAAAGATATGGATGCCAATGCAAACCCAAATCCAAGTGTAGTATGGACTCATGAAAAGGTATGGACGCCAACTCAAAGCCAAATCTAAGGGTAGTATGGACTCTGCCACTTGCCAAAAGATATCTCTTACCAAGCATTGTTGTTACACATTCCCCAAAAATACACCCTATTGTAATCCCTAAGAACCTTTTTATAGGTAATGATCCTACTTTAGCTTGTCTTTTGTGTGTGGGATATCTAAACTTTACATAAAACTCTGTTAAATAACAAAAAAGTAGGTAATGATCCTATTTTAGCTTGTCTTTTGCATGTGGGATATCTAAACTTTACATAAAAATCTGTTAAATAACAGAAAAGTACAACTTACTAACAAAACTCTTATCTTAACATAGTTTGTTGACTAACAAAAAAGTATAAATGACTAAGAACTTCTAATCACCATACCAAGTGTCAATAGCTAAAACTAAAATGGGTTATCTTTAGACATCGCAACAGAGAAAATGCCAAAATAATAACTAAGGTATATCACCATAAAGAATTGCTTGGTTGATAAATGATGTGAAAGAGATGCCACACTAATCTGCAAGGCCCAACAGATTCAAATCGCTACATCAATTACTATAGAATTGAACTAATGCTCTATAAAAGTTCCTGCCATATTCCAAATGGCATTGGCTACTAAGATGAAGAAATATTAGCAAAACATGACTAATTGAAAAACTTATAAAATGCTCCTGGAATCTTGACCAGCACCTCAAAAACCTCAAACCTTGACAAATATCTATTTGTAGATAAAATACATACCCAACAACCCATGGAAATTGACAAATGGCAAATCGTATCCAAATGCACACTAGAAACAACATCCAAGTGACCTTGACATACTTGGTCATTGTGACTTTAACAACAAATATAATTGAAACGCAACATATATCCCTTTCAATTTATAGGAAAAGCCCATACAATTCATAGACTACAATGGTTCACACAACCCATTTCCATGTTCTCGCATATTATATTTTATTAATGTATATCCCATATCTCACCTGTTTCTTTTGAAGTATTTTCAACAGGCCTATTGCAATATTTACTTATTGTCATGTATAAAACATAAACAATGACAATATTATAACTAATGAAAAGAACAATAGCAATGTACAAGAAATAAAGTCGTAATAGCAATACTAGTAAATTTAATAACCAGTTAACAAAGAACAATAATAAAGCTAGTCTAGAATTCTTTGGATCAGCATTATACTCAGATGCTTTTAGGTCCGGATCTTGTCACTGAAAGGCAAGTCACCAAAGGAACAGATGGTATACCTTGATAGAGAGTAGGTTGGAGTGTTGTAGGTTGAGGTTAGATACATACAGTAGAAAGCAAGATATCTCAATCACCATGTCATGTGAAGACCCTAGTAGGATAGTGGCAATGGTATTTAGCCCAAAAAAAAGCTAATTGACCTTAAAATACCACAAATCCCTCTAGCATAATTAACACCAAGAAAGTCATGTACAGAAAGGTAAGGTCAAATTAGCCATGGCCTAGCTAGGAGAGGTTACAACAGTCCACTTTAAGGATGAGGGAGGTCATCACAGTCCATGGCCCATCTAGGAGAGATCATACATAGTCACAATCCATTAGGATACACCTTACACAGTCACAAGTAAGGTTTAGCATCTCCATAGGGACGACACCAAAGATCACAATCCAAGAGTAGTGATGCAAGTCTAAACCCATAGACCTGCTCTATGCCAAGGATTCTCTAATGGTTAACAAAACCATTACCAAATCTACAATTTTATGTGATTTCCAACAACCCAATTCGCCCTTACACAGATCTCCTATTCCTATGATGACATCCCCATTAATTCCTTGACTTGGCATATTTACTTTATATTCCACATGGATAAAATACATGTATATTCCAAATTAGTGAAGAAAACAAGAATATGTTTACTCATCTTGCTAGGACAAAAGATCTGTCACCAGAGAGCTTTTCCACCTATACGACAATGAGATTTCATAATAGAATTCGACCCTTAAGAAATCAAATCTCTCTCTGTAACCCCTTCACCAATAAATACCTTGAACTATGAATTGTAAAGTATAAACCTGGAATTTCAATTTGCCTAAATTTGTAAATAATGCACTTACCATTCAACGCAATTTCTCCAGCAACATATGGTGTCAAAATGGAATTTCACATCAAGGGATTCGGATCTCCTTTCAATGCAGCTTAATACAAACTATAGACTACAATATTTGCAAAACGTATTCAGTAACATCTCTTTCTTCAACATTCAATGACCGTCAATTCTCTGTGCGCTATTCTCTCTTTGATCTCTGCACAAATGAGCTAGATCTGACCTGCAATTTCTTGATATGGACTTTAAATAATTTCCTTCCCAGTCAATTTCAATTTCGATTGACAAGATCTTGTAACTATTTGAAACAAAGATTGTGTTAGCATCGGGATTGAACCCAGAGGTTGGTGGAAAGGTTTCTCTCCTGGGAAACAACAAAACCACTTTAGACTATGCCTCTAGCCTGGCACAGTCAGAGAGGGATCTCTCGCTTACTTACCAGGTTTACTCACGTAATATATTCAATCGAGAATGGTCAGGAGGCCAGACTCCTGAATGGGGCAGGTGTGTTGATGTAAAACGTAGGTGGGACTATCAAAGAAGGGGACCATTGGGAAATGGAGTCGACGGTACGAGTAGGGAACATATTGCAGGAGGTAAAGAATGGCGTAAATTTACAAACAGAGGCAAGATAGCCGTCCATCTTGCAATCAGGAGATATTTAGCATGTGATTAGTAGATGAGAGGAAACATCTCATCATGCAGAGAATCTGCCAGATGAATTCTACGTGACTTTAGAAGAAAGCTTTAATAAATGTCTGAAACAATAGACGGAGCATAGCATGTATGAATTCCAAATTGTTATACACTTATTTCAGACATGAAAGAAACTAACAAACTGGAATGGAAACAGGATGAACATTCACGTAAGAAAATTACATATTGAAAGAAAACATGACACAGCAATATCTACCATGAAAGACTATCCTTCCCCTGCAAATTTATTCATAACATGAAAACCAGAGACTAATTACAATGAAGAGCCTCAGCCCCTTGAAAGTTTCCCAACCAACCTTTATCTCCCTCTACCAGGAGTATATTTATACTATCTTAGCACTGAGACTATTCTCTGAAAAAAAACCTAAATACTGTTTCCAGTCACAATCAGACACTAACAATTTTAGAATGTGGTACTACCACCACGGTTTACAAATATTAACCAACATTATGGACCAAGTGGGCATGCTTGTCCTGGGTGATAGTTTGACGTGTTGTTGTAAACCTTGAGTATGATGCCCCTTCTGGTCACTTTCAGGTGAGTCACCATTTACTAGGTTTTGGACCTCTTAGCCGGTTTGTTGAGTCAGCATAGCACCCTTTTTCTGTCCCAAGTTTGTCTCTCCTCTGTGTTCAAAGGAGGCTTTCTGCATGGACACAAACTAGCAAGGAAGTTTGCATCTTTCCCCTGCTCAACCTTCTCTGCAACCCCTCCCTCTCTAGGTAACACTGTTAGACGCGGGGTCCGGAGGAAGGGTCGTATTTCCTCTAGCCAAGGCAAGGATTTGTACTGCCTTTTCATTCTTGTACTCCTCACCTTCAGTGAGGTGGGCTCTCCCATAGGTAATACGGTGGAGCATACCTCCACTACCCCGATCACCTTTGGCAAGTGGAATTCACAAATAGGGTTGTGCAAGAATTGGACCCCTAATGCTCCCATCCGAACAACTGCTCCCATAGAGCACAGCCTAGGACTATCTTCTTATGCAGAGACTTTGGAGGCAACAATGGCATCAGGGGTTCCTCGAAAAAAACCTATGGGATGTGAGTGCCCAAGTAATGCGTCACTGGAGGTGCGGGTATCTGAAGGTGAGTGTATCTCTCAAAATTCTTCATGTCTACACCCCAATGGCTCGTGTCATCCTTGGTATGAAAACCAAGGAGACAGGTAAATGTGGAAATTTGCTCACCAACCATCACCACACCCAGACAGACAAGCTTTTCAAACCAAATTTCCATTTCCAACTTCTCGAACTTCTATGAACTCGCAACAAAATGAAACCTCGGGATATGAAAGTATGTTAGCTCATTTCCGGCATTACAAAGGCATATATATATAAGGCCAAGAGACTGTACTCTGCAATGACCGATTAGCATTCCTGCACATTCTATCATCGAGTATCTTGGTGTAGACATGTGTGAGGGCATGAGCCGAGTAATATTTTAATTGTTGGAGATCTATTCACGTCACTTCATCGGCTGCAGTATCTTACCATTTTCCATGGGAAATATTTTTGGATGTCACCCTATGTAGTCGACCCATGCTGCAAAGCACATGGAATGGACGTTCTCACACTCCCTTGCTCTTGTGACATAGGAAACAGAATGGGCTCTCCCGTCGCACTGGCCTTGCCCGATGTGAAGAGCGGATCCACCGATTACTTTCCTTACTTTTGTATTCCACTCCACACAGTGGTTGCCCGTATTTAGGTGATATGGCTTTGCCACAGGGATGATTTCTCCTATACGCATGCTACAAATGGCATCAAGGGAATCAAGTAATATGTCAGGAGGAAAATCATGTGTGCGAACATACCTTCTATTGTCAAATCTTCCGCGAATGTGATACCTACAGCATTGAGACTCTCTCAACCCTTCAATTCAGGGGTCTTTCACATCCATCATCCACGTTACTTTAACTTCTGCCACCAATTCATCCTTCCTTGATCCAGGGAGCATCTTTAGACTGTGATATGTTTCTTATCCATCAATCGAGATCGACCTCTCCACACAACCGTTGATTGAAGTGGACCTTACCACTTTTCGTGAAATGAGATCTTGACCTCGTCCATGCTAGTTCAGATCACGAAATGAACCACGGCCATAGATCTATCCCTGCTTTTGTCGTGACCATTAATCTTTGCAGTTGGTACCACTTTTCATGATTTGGAGTCGCGAATTTATACGCACAAGTTTGGATCACGAAATCAGATAGAGCTGTCAATCTACTCATACTCTCATCTCCACCGTCAAATATTTCTTCCCTTTAACCCACTTCACAATTTGGGAAAGCTCCTTCTATCGATCATGTTTGCTCGGCAAACTCGGGACGTCGATCAGGCTTTACCTTGATCTTGGCCTTTCATTGATTGTCCCCTTTAACAGGCTTTATGAATACCAAACTTAAATATTTCCTCGCATATTTTGGCCTGTGGAACCCCGCTCTATCATCGATCTTCTCCGTTGTGATTCTAGATCATTGATCTATAACACCTCTTTATCTCATTTTCGTCATTGCATGTCTTGACCTTCGGAAGGATCTACCACTCTAGATCAAGGTCTCTTCTTCATCTGACGGTCCTAGCCGATGGAAACTTTCCATTGGATAGCCTGAAGGGTGTTCATATAATTCTTCATTGAACAAGACCCTTTTTTGAATTCTTCCAAGCCCATAACTCGACTGTTGCAAATGGAGTGCTAATAGCTGGCTCCATGAGGGATGCTATCCTCCTAGTGAGGTAGCAAAGAACCCCATAGACCAAGTGTCAGATCCATTGGGACACCCTTAGTCCTTCTTCGAAATATTCAGCATGCTCTGAGCTACTGCTATAGCAAATTTATGTCAATCTACAAACTATGTTCTTAACCATACTCTGAAACTGAGAACAGTTGTGACCGCAAACCTGTACTTACAAATGACAATGAAAACAAGCTAAATAGTATTGAAGGAAATACTCAATGATTTTTGAGTTTATTTGTTCCTACCTACTCTACCTAATTGAGAACACATGCCTAATCAAGTGAACTATGATTTCCAATGCAGCTAATCGAGAAACTTATCCAATAATCTTGTTTCCTTTTCATGCTTGAATAAGAACAAAGATGAAATGCATAATGGAAGAAATCTATAACAAATAAACTGATCCTTACATCATAGATATAACCAGTCATTACCATTACCCAGTCTCTCCATGTACGCTTCTATAAGGTCATAGAAAGCACGACAACTTCCAACGTATTCTATCCTCTATTCATCATGGGAAATTTGTCCAGAATGCCCTTCCTCTGGTGAGTTGTCAGGTCGATGTTTGAAATATCTTCGAAGGGGATTATTAGAACTGTTTTCAAATGAAATATCCACCCTTTCATTCAAGACTTTTGGAGCTAAAGCCTCGCCTTCCTTATATGCCTCAGCATGGAGATCATCTCTTTCTTCAACAGATTTGAGCAAGCACAATCCTTCTCTATGGGATGATATTCCTGAAGGTGAAAAGTCAAAGAAGGCATTTATTTGAGAACTATTACCTCCTTCTTTGTGACCCAATGCCTCATCACAAATTCCTGATGTATTAATAAGCGGAGAGGGACTGCATGACTGTTCCTCTTTATCGTCTTATGTTCCAAATAAGTCTATGGAATGCACTATATCCTATAACTTTTGTTTCCTCTTAGAGGCTTTAATTCTGTGCCTTATTAATTCAAATGAGGAATAACATAAGGGTATATTGTCACCTTCAATACACTTATCATCCTTTCCTTTCTCATCCTTCTAACTTTGGATTGCAACTTGACCTCCTTTAGCAGACCTTGGTTCTATAGATAGCTCTTTGGGTATAACCTCCAGGTACTCCTCCTCATACTCATCGTACATAGGTATACCGAAATCTCTTTTAAAATCATCATTAACAGGCTCGGTGCTAAGTAGATTTCCACCTTCAAGAAATAAAACAGCAGAGCCATCTGCTTCTATATTGGGTTGATCATTTTTCTGCCTGGTAAGGGAAAGATTTAGCCCAACAGGGACTGCCCCCTTTTGTTTATGTGGCCCAACCAATTTTAATGTATCTTTTACTTCACCACCACTGTCTTGACCTGACACCTTTTGAGACATATTAAGGTTTTCATCAACCTCCAAACAATCAGTAAACATGTGTTGCAGAGTGGTTTATTTTTTCTCCAAAAGAAGTAATGGCAGTTCAGGAGGAAAGGTAGTTGCATAATGGATTTTGGTAGCGTTTTCAACAGGTTGGACTTCCTTGGGCATGTTATAATAAAAGCTTGCAAATATTCTATTAAGACTAGACATGGCCTCATCCTCATGCCTCTTCAGGGAATAAAATTATGAAAGTATTTGATCTAGTGGCCTTCTCCTACCCCAAAATTTCAAAAAGGTGCAAGAAAACTCTCCCCATGTATTAATGGACTTAGGCTGCAAGTGTTTGAACCATTCTTTAGCATCTCCTTGCAAGGACTAGGCGAAATCCCTCATGCAAACATCATCATGTTCTATCTCAAAAAGGTCAAAGAAATGCTCAAAGGCTTGTAAATGTTTCTCAGCAGTGAAGTCTTTGTATTCTCCATCAAATTTGGGGAGGTACTTGTAATGCTTTACAGGAAAATCATGTAGGATAGGAGGAAATTGTAGTGGCTTGTATCGGCTTCTAATACTGGGAGAGACCAGGTTAGGCGATATAGATATGTTACTAATTGAGGTTTCATGACGTTCACAGGAGTGACCTTTAATGTCATGAGCTTCGGGTAAAATATCTTGGTAAAAATCAAATGTACAAGACGATGCAATGCTTGCATTTTGTAAAGAAGGATATACATGAATATATTCATAGCTCTGTTTTGAGCGAAATGAACCATGGAAGGTTGTTTTGACAAATTTAGGAAAGGATAAGAGAAAAATTACAAGGCAAGACAAGGCATCTTGGAAGAAACAGAAACTCGAGTATCTTACCCTTTCACCCTGTATCTTCATCTTTTTACAACGAGCTCATTTTCCCCAATGGAGCCTCCAACTTCTTTCTGACAACTGGATTTCTAGTTCATACCACTAGTGGAGTCGCTAAAGTATGAATCCTTTTAAGAGTGGAGTCGCCAGGTGAAAAGTGCACAACCTTCTTGATTTCTGATTTTTTTTCACCATCAACAACCAAATCTAAAACTATGTTGTTCTTCCTAGGGATGATCTTCAATCTCGTCCCTGGAAACGATGCCAGTTTGTTAGCGTCGGGATTGAACCCAAAGGTTGGAAAAAAGGCTTCTCTCCCGGGAAATAGCAGAACCACTTTAGACTACGCCTCTTTCCTGGCACAGTCAAAGAGGGATCTCTCGCTTACTTACTAGATTTACTCACGTAAGATATTCAATCGAGAACGGTCAGGCGGCCAGACTCCTAAATGGGGTAGGTGTGTTGATGTAAAATGTAGGTGGGACTATCAGAGAAGGGGACCATTGGGAAATGGAGTCGACGGTCCGGGTAGGGAACATATTGTAGGAGGTAAAGAATGGCGTAAATTTACAAACAGAGGAAAGATAGCCGTCCATCTTGCAATCAGGAGATATTTAGCAGGTGATTAGTAGATGAGAGGAAACATCCCATCACACAGAGCATCTAATTCTACATGAATTTAGAAGAAAGCTTTAATAAATGTCTGAAACAATAGATGGAGCATAACATGTATGAATTGCAAACTGTTATACACTTATTTTAGACATGAAAGAAACTAACAAACTAGAATGGAAACAGGATGAACATTCACGTAAGAAAATTACATATTGAAAGAAAAGACGACACAGAAATCTCTACCATGAAAGACTATCCTTCCCCTCCAAATTTATTTATAACACGAAAACCAGAGACTAATTACAATGGAGAGCCTCAACCCCTTGAAAGTTTCCCAACCAACCCTTATCTCCCTCTACCGGGAGTATATTTATACTATCTTAGCACTGAGACTATTCTCTGAAACAAAACCTAAATATTATTTCCAGTCACAATCATGCACTAATAGTTTTAGAATGTGGTACTATCGCCATGATTTACAAATATTAACCAACATTATGGAGCAAGTGGGCACGCTTGGCCTGGGTGACAGTTTGACGTGCTATTGTAAACCTTGAGTATGATGCCCCTTCTGGTCATTTTCAGGTGAGTCACCATTTACTAGGTTTTGGACCTCTTAGCCGGTTTTTTGAGTCAGTATAGCACCCTTTTTCTATCCCAAGTTTGTGTCTCCTCTGTGTTCAAAGGTGGATTTATGCATGGAAACAAACTAGTAGGGTATTTTACATCTTTCCCCTGCTCAACCTTCTCTACATCCCCTCCCTCTCTAGGTAACACTGTTAGACACGGGGTCCAGAGGAAGGGTCGTATTGCCTCTGGCCAAGGCAAGCCTTTGTAGTGGCTTGTCATTCTTGTACTCCTCTCCTTCTTTGAGGTGGGATCTCCCAAAGGCAATACAGTGGAGCATACCTCCACCAGCCCCATCGCCTTTGGCAAGTGGAATTCACAAATAGGGTTATGCAGGCATTGGACCCCTAATGCTCCCATCCAAACAACTACTCCCACAGAGCGTAGCCCAGGACTGTCTTCTTGTGCAGAGGCTTTGGAGGCAGCGATGGCATCAAGGGTTCTTAGAAAAACACCTGTGGGAAGTGAGTGCCCAGGCAATGTGCCACCGGAGGTGTGGGTATCTAAAGGTGAGTGTATCTCTCAAAATTATTCACGTCTACGCCCCGATGGCTGGTGTCATCCTTGGTATGGAAAACCAAGGCGATGGGTAAATGTGGAAATTTTCTCATGAACCATCAACACATGCAAACAGACAAGCTTTTCGAACCAAATTTCCATTTTTCCAACTTCTTGAACTTCTATGAACTTGCAACAACACGAAACCTCAGACTCTGAAAGTATGTTAGCTCATTTTCGGCATTACAAAGGAATATATATAAGGCCAAGGGACTGGACTCTGTAATGACCGGTCAACATTCCTGCACATAATGTCATCAAGCATCTCAACGTGGACATGTGTAAGGGCATGAGCCAAGTAATATTTTACTTACTGGAGATCTATTCACGTCACTTCTTCGACTACGGCATCGTACCATTTTCTGTGGGAAATATTTTTGGATGTCACCCTATGTAGTCAAACCATGCTGAAAATCACATGGAATGGACATTCTCACACTCCCTTGTTCTTGTGACGTAGGAAATAGAATGGTCTCTCTCATCACGTTGGCCTTTCCCCATGTGAAGAACGAATCCACCGGCTACTCTCCTTACTTCTGCATGTCGATCCACACAGAGGCTACCCATATTCAGGTGATATGGCTCTGCCACAGGGATGAGTTCTCCTATACACATGCTATAAATGGCACTCAGGGGATCAAGTAATCTATCGGGAGGTGAATCATGTGTGTGAACATGCCTTCTATTGTCAGATCTACCCCGGATGCGATACCTACAACCTTGACACCCTCTCAACCCTTCGATTTGGGGGTCTTTCACTTTCGTCATCCATGTTTCTTTAACTTCTGCCACCAATTCCTCCTTCCTTGATCCAACGATTAGATTTAGACCGCGATATGTTTCTTATCCGTCAATCGAGATCGACCTCTCGGAGCAAACCCTACCACTTTTCGTGAATTGAGATCTTGACCTCATCCGCACTAGTTCAAATTACAAAATGAACCACAACCGTAGATATATCCCCGCTTTTGTCATGACCGTTGATCTTTGCAGCCAGTACCACTTTTCGCAATTTGGAGTTACGACTTTATCCGCACAAGTTTGTATCGCTAAATCAAATAGGGTCATGGATCAGGTCATACTCTCATCTCCGCCGTCAGATATTTTCTCCCTTTAACCTGCTTCGTGATTTGGGAAAGCTCCTTCTACCGAGCATATTTGCTCAGCGATATCGCCTCAAGTCCCTGATCGAGCTTCACCTTGATCTCAGCCTTTCATTGCTTGTCCCCTTTAATAGGCTTTGTGAATACCAAACTTAAATATTTCCTCACATCTTTTGTCCTATGGAACCCCTCTCTATCGTCGATCTTCTCTATTGTGATTCTGGATCATTGATCTACGACACCTCTTTATCTCATTTTTGTCGCTGCATGTCTTGACCTTTGGAAGGATCTACCACTGTAGATCGAGCTCTCTTCTTCATCTGGCGGTCCTAGCCAAAGGAAAATGTCCATTGGATAACCTGAAGGGTGTTTGTATAATTCTTCATTGAACATGACCCTTTTCGATTTCTTCCAAGCCCATAACTTGATTGTTGCGAACGGAGTGCTAACAAATTGCATTCGATTTAGACTAAAACCTCCATTAATATATATCCTGCATGCAAATTGAAATTCAAACTATGATAATACCTATGTGTATAAACTCAAATAGGCATCAATTCCTATCAACCAGCGAGTTAATTTCTTCTAAATGTTGATACATATCCCAAAAGAAATGAACCTATTGAGTCAAAATACAAAATTGCAATCGTATTCCACAATTACAGAAATCCATGCTTTATTTATAGATATCTCATCAAAACTTGAAAAATACAAATAGACCAATTACAAACAGAGGTTTTCTAGCTCTTTGTATGCTCCAGGAACCAATTTCTGATCTCCTCCCTTTTGTTCTAGTTTTCAAGCTTTCTCCCGCTACCCAAAAACTCTCATGAGCTAACCAAAAATAGATCTCCTCCTCGATGAACACAAGCTGTAATTAATACAAGTTCAATTCAGTTTTTCCAAATTCTATAAAGTAGGAATGGAGTCTTTATTTAACTCAACTAATCCAATGACTCATTTGACTGATCATTGATTAGATAACTAACTAAACACTATAATTCTAGAAATGCCCTAACTGCTCAACTAACCCAATTGATTACATTCAGAAAAGGATCTAGTATCCTTATTCACTTTTATTCATCATTTTTATTAAAATAAAGAAAATTAAGATCATGTGAGACTGTAGATCTCTTTGGGTTTTCCTTGACCTAATGAATTCATAAATGACTTCACTCAGGAAGTCTATTCCCCTGCATCAGACTCCCCATCTTGAAACTCTCCATGGGATCCTGTCCATGAGCTCCCTTCCTATTTTTTTCAGTAGGATTGCTACATAGACCCAAGATATAAACTTAGACAGTGTTCTCATTTTAAACAGTCCCTTCAGCCATGTTTTCCAGCACTTTGTTGGCAACTGGTCCTTTGGTTCTTCTAGCATGTGTTCAAACTTCATTCAACATTCAAAATCCTCTTTCCTCTGACCTGTAAACAAATTGTCAATAGGTTCTCCTTCATCTAAAAATAAATAATTCAGCCTTCCTATTACAACAACAAACTTAAAACTATTAGCATAATGATGCCTGATATCCAAGAATTCTCTTTGAATTATTTGACCTTCCTCTCTTTTTCTTTTTACTGTCACATCACCATTTGTGGTAATTTTAGTAACCATACACTTCCCATCATCATTATAAACTTCATATTGTGCTTCCTTCATCAATGCCATGCTTGCATTGGACATTTCTTGTTGGTCTACTCTGTCTTTCAACCAATCAATGCACACCATGTTAGTCATTTCAACCTCATAATCATTCACTTGTGAAATTTATGTTACCTTTTATTCAGCTTCCCAATCATTCACCATCCTCTTATCAGTCATCATCAACAACTGATTATTAACCTCTTCCTATTTACGCTTGAATGGATGAATACTATGGCTCTTCCCATTCATCTCAAAGGAATAGATATTCTTCTTACCCTCATGCACTGCTTCCGTGTCAAACTACCAAGGCCTACCCAATAAAACATGACAAGCATCCATCTCAATAATGTCACATCTTACCTCATCCCGATAGCTTCCAATTTGAAACTTTACCTGGCATTGTTTACTCACAAGAATTCTTGATGACCTTTTTGTAGCCATGCAACCCTGTATGGTTCTGTATGTAGTGTCTTTCTCATATTTAGTTTTTCCACCATCTTTGTAGACACCAAATTATCGGTACTACTACTATCAACAATTAATTTACTGTACTTTGCTTCAACCTTGCAAACTATCTTGGACATGCTCCTTCTTTGAACTGATTTATCACTTATCTTCCTCATCAACAATGCTTCACCTTGTTCAGGGTAATTTTCAGCCACTTCTAATTATTTTGGAGCTTCAGGTTCATCTTGCACTACTTGTGCTCCTCTTTGTCTAGCAACATTTTCTGGATAGTCCCATGACATGTGCCCCAATTGTCCACATGTGTAACATTTCACTGGTCCACCTCTTCCTCTATATCTTCCTCTTAAAGCATTCCTTTCACCTCTGTTCTCACTATTTCTGTTAGGATGTACTTGCTAGTTTGAACTGTTAGCTTCACCTTTATGTTGTTGTTCCTTTCCTCCAGAGCCTCTTACCTTTTCTTTCTGACTCTGCTTTCTCATCAGCTTCTCCTCATCCTTCAAAGCAACTTGATATGCTTCTTCAACAGATCTTAATGACAACAAACTTAGTTCATCTTGTATAACAAACCTTATACTATTTACATACCTGGCAACTTTCTCAGGTGTATCCTCTATATGACCTATTCTAATATTCACCTTATAAATTTCCTTGGTAAACTCCCTAATTGTCATTGATTTTTGTTTAATATTTTTCATTTTCCTAAACAAAACCAACTTATAATCTTGGTAAAATACCTCTCAACTTAGCTGTCATTATGCTCCAGTTATTTATCCTTGCTTTGTTCTTCAAGATTATCTCCTCTTGCACACCATCTCACCACAAGGATGCATGCCCTCTTAGCCTTGTGATAGAAAATATGACTTATTTTTTCTCCTTCACTTCAGTAAAATCGAAGTGCTTTTTCATAGCATTGATCCATTTAATCAATTCTTCTAGATTCAAGCTTCCACTATAGAACAACACATCTTCTCTTGAGCTAGAACCTGCACCAAAGATGGACCTCAACATTCTTACCTCAGGAGTTTCTGCACGTGTATCCTCCTCCTCTTCAGGTACCTATTCATCACTTGTGTCTCCAATGTGCTCATGATGTCTTACAGTTTCTAAGGCTTCTAGCCTTTCTCTCGGATTTCTCACCTCCTCTCTCAAATCTGCATTGGCAACAGGTCTTCCTCGCCTACCCCTACCTCTTCCAACTCTGACCTCCATCTCCTTGCACAACAAATCACTTGTGGAAACAATATTACTGTCAATAATATCTTTTTCTAAATATGTTGGTAGTACAAGAGTAAGCTCAATCTTGCTTTTCATTCAAGAAAACAAAATTCCAATATCAATGACTAACCATCCATAATATTCAAAAATAAATACTATTACTGCCCCACTCTAATACCAAAATGATGCAGGTTTGAACCCATAGACCTGCTCTATTCCAAGGATTCTCTAATGGTTAACAAAACCATTACCAAATCTACAATTTTATGTGATTTCCAACAACCCAATTCTCCCTTACACAGATCTCCTATTCCTAAAATGATATCCCCGTTAATTCCTTGAATTGGCATATTTACTTTATAATCCACACGGATAAAATACATGTATATTCCAAATTAGTGAAGAAAACAAGAATATGTTTACTCATCTCTCTAGGACAAAAGCTCTGTCACCAAAGAGATTTTCCACCTATATGACAATGAGATTTCATAATAGAATTCGACCGTTAAGAAATCAAATCTCTCTCTATAACCCCTTCACCAATCAATACCTTGAACTATGAATTGCAAAGTATAAACCTGGAATTTCAATCTGCCTGAATTTGTAAATAATGCACTTACCATTCAACATAATTTCTCCAACAACAGATGATGTCAAAATGGAATTTCACGTCAAGGGATTCGGATCTCCTTTCAATGCAGCTTAATATAAACTACATGCTACAATATTTGCAAAACATATTCAGTAAAATCTCTTTCTTCAACATTCAGTGACCATCGATTCTCTGCGTGCTATTCTCCCTTTGATCTATGCACAAATGAGCTAGATCTGACCTATGATTTCTTGATATGAAATTTAAATAATTTCCTTCCCAATCAATTTCAAATTCGATTGGCAAGATCTTGTAACTATTTGAAACAGAGACTACATTCGATTTAGACTAAAACCTCCATCAATATATATCCTTCGTGCAAATTGAAATTCAAACTATGATAATATCTCTGTGTATAAACTCAAACAAGCATCAATTCCTATTGACCAACGAGTTAATTTCTTCTAAATGTTGATACATATCCCAAAAGAAATGTACCTATTGAGTCAAAATACAAAATTGCAATCGTATTCCACAATTACAGAAATCCATGCTTTATTTATAAAGATCTCATCAAAACTTGAAAAATACAAATAGACCAAATACAAACAAAGGTGTTTTGGCTCTTTGTATGCTCGAGGAACCAAGTTCCAAGATCCTCCTGTTTGTTCTAGTTTTCAAGCTTTTTCCCGCTACCCAAAAACTCTCGTGAGCTAACCAAAAATAGCTCTCCTCCTCGATGAACACAAACTATAATTCATACAAGTTCAATTCAGTTTATCCAAATCCTATAAAGTAGGAACAAAGTCTTTATTTAACTCAACTAATCATATGACTCATTTGACAGATCACTAAGTAAACACTAAAATTCTGGAAATGCCCTAATTACTTAACTAACCCTATTGATTACATTCAGAAAAGGATCTAGTATCCTTATTCACTTTTATTCAACATTTTTATTAAAATAAATAAAATTAATATCATGTGAGACCATAGATCTCTTTGGGTTTTCCTTGACCTAGTGAAGTCATAAATGGCTTCACTCAAATAGTCTATGCCCCTGCATCAAGTAGCCCATAGAACTGAACATGGCCTATATTTTCAGCAGAAAAATGGTCTTGGATCAACCTAATACAGTCATGGGTCAGCTTCGTAAAGTCACGGCCCAGCATGGAAATAGGAGAGACACCACACATTCCATGGGTCAGATGCATAAGGTCATAGCTCAGCAAGAGATACACCACACAGTCCATAGGTCATATGCATAAGGTCACAACTCAGCGCAATTCATGATTCGGCAAATAAGGGAGCATAAATCAACCCTTAAACTCAGATCTAGTAACCCAGGGGTGAAGAAGTGAAAACCTAGCAACATACTCCTTGACGTCAAACTAAAAGATCCGAGTTGAGATGTATCTTATTTTATGCATCCATAATGAAGTATAAGACTTGTTTTTATAACTTTAAAGGAATTCTAAGGGATCGTTCTTCAAGCCCAACTTTTAGGATGGTTACCAATAAAATAAAAATAGGTTGTCTTAGTATAGGGTACCAAAGGTCAAAATGGTCATATAAATAACACTAAATAAAACAATAAGGTTAGGTCATCATATCAAATAGGTCATGGTACCACAAACAATACGGGTGCTAGTACCAAAAGCACCATAAGTCAACTAAGGGTCATAGCAAGGTGGTAATGCAACCCCCATACCCACAATACCAAGCTGGTGTAATATAAAGTTGGGGATCCAACCCCTTTTACCTAGAGGACCAACAAGACCAAGGACATTAATCTTTTCTCTTTCAAGGTATATCATCATGTGTGTTCCATATATCTCTATCATCACTGTATAAGTAGAAGATTCAAAATGGATAATGTGCCACCAGAAAAAAAGGCTACTATAAAATACTTTATAAATATATAAAACCATGCAAATAGGAGATGAATGGTAACATAAAACCATGCAAGTGAAACACTCTACTCCCACTATTTGTAGTACATACCCATTAGCACAACAATATACTTTTCGTGGAATTCATAATGAAGTAGGATTATATAATCATATCTCAACATCTTGAGAGCACAAAAATATAATGCATAACAATGAAATTCAAATAAACCCATCTAAAAAATGCCTTTGATTAATTGCAAATAAAGATAATCAAAAGATAAACAGTATAACAAAAGAATATGCCATTTTCAATCACATGTTAAGATATAATTGCAATCAAATTTGACATTAAACATATTGATATTAAATGGTACATGGTTTATGTTCTCAAATAACACGAAAACATAATTGAACCTTAAACCCTTGCCTTTTCTCCTTAGACGGTTACAAAATTAATGAGGAAACTTGTATACTACCTTGTTGATCCGGCGGATTATTCCTCTGTAAAGATCCAATATGGTACATGGTTCATAGAATCCACACAGATCGGAGGTGGGAAGAGCATCTTCTTCCGCAACGGCGGACGATCAACCACTAATTTATCCGTGGGGTAACCAGGAAGCTTTTCCTCTTCCGCAACGGCGGGGATTGGAAGCATTTCCCTTTCTGCAATGTCGGGGATTGGAAGCCTTTCCCTTTCCGCAATGTCAGGGATCAGAATCCTTTCCTCTTACGCAACGGCGGAGCTCACAAAGACTTATCCCTTCTGCAACGGCAGAAGCTTAATGGACATTCGGACGGATCGGAAGACGGAACGATTCGGCAGCCGCAACGGCGGAGGCCCAAGACTTATGGGTTGAGAAGTCAAATCGGGAGACTTTAACAACTGACAGTCCACAATGGCAGAAAACAAAGTGACTAAAGCCTCTGACTCGAAAACCAGCCAACAGCCAATTGAGACCATCGGAGCCCGTTGCTTATCCTCTTCCGCAACGGCGAAGCACGGTTGACTAAAAATTCCGACAGTTCAGTTACGTATGGTTCTGGAGGTCAGATCCTTGGCATGGCAGGATATTCACAGCTTATTCGTAACATTTGGCAAGCTTTTCTTGGCAGTTATGCCACAGCTGGAATAATGACGAAAGGCATATGAACAGCCTTGATGCCGCGTTTCCTAGAATATGAACAGCCTTGATTCCGCGTTTCCTGGAATGTGAACAGTCGCATTTCTTTGAGCATTTTGGCTCATTTGTAATAGCAAAGATGAGTAATAAAGGAGACTCAGTTCGTTTTGTAGGGGGGGGCAACTATTTTCTCGATAATGAGAAGCTTGGAGAGAGCATTGTGTTGTTCCTTTTGAAGTCGACCATTCTCAGTTATACTTGGCTTCTTTTGACTGTTGAAGTCCAGTTTTGTAACTTTCAGAGAGGAGGTCTTGAAGACTTTATTGTTAATGTCCATTTGCTGTGATTGTAAAGAGTCGACAGTTTTCTCTGTTTAGCTGGTTGTTCTTTGTTTTTGAAGGCCAATTTGTATTAGTCCAAAGAAGAGGTCTTGCAGACTTTTGTCCATACTGCTGAAATTGGATTGCAGAGTCCAAAACCATTTGTACCATTTTTTAAAGCCATTAATTGGATCGGTTCCCATTGGAGAGGGACCTGGAGACGTAGCCCAGTGGAGGGGGTGAACTCCGTTATCAACTTCTGTTTTATGACTCCCTGTTTCTGTGTTTTCTGTTTGGCATCTGGTTATCAATCTTGTTTTTCATTCCTATTCTGAGCATTTAATTTCTGTTAATGTTGTTCCATTAATTAACCTGTTGATCGCATTCTTTTACAACAAACTTTTAATGCACTAAAGTTGAGGTCCTACGGATCATACTTGGTATCAGAGCTGGTTGACTGTTGTGCAAGTTTGTGAATGCTTACCAAGTCCAGGTTAAAGCGTGGTGAAGGAGAATTAGTTGAAGGAGATCCTGAGATTGGCTCTAGGAGAACATTCTCAAGATCCATGTCTTCTCCACGAGGGGAAGAAGAAGGACATACAGAATGAGAAAAACCTGTCATTTCTGAAACTGAGTTTCTAGAGGCTTTTATGAGCATGAAAGCCATGATGGAAATTCTACTCGATGAGCGAGCAGAAAGGAAGAAGAAGGAAGAAGGATCTTCATCTAGAGATGCAGAAGTGAAGAAGGAAGAAAAGGGTAAAGGAGTAGGAGGTGATGGTGATCCTCCTGACACTAATCAAACTTTCTTTTCTTCTCATACTTCTCATTCAAATAACGCAAGTCCTAATATGCCTTATTTCAAATTGGATGTAAAATTTGAATTACCTATTTATAATGGAGATGTAGATGCTGAAAAATTAGACAATTGGATCAAGA
>LPNX010290068.1:385427-395427 GCA_001517045.1 Pseudotsuga menziesii
CTCTCAATATTTTGAAGAATGTGACCCTAAGCATAAATCTGAACTGATTGACATCATTTCTGAGTATGATGATTTGTTTCAAGATCCGAAGGGGTTACCACCGAAGAGAGAGATTCAACATGAGATGCATTTGCAGCAGGATGTACCACTCCCGAACATAGACATGTACCGAATGTCTATAATGCAAAATGAGGAGATAAAGAAGTAGGTTCAGGAGCTGATTGAGAAGGGGGTCATCTGGCCCAGCACTTCTCCTTGTGGCTCTCCTATAGTCTTAGTTCCAAAGAAGGATGGGTCGTGGAGGATGTGTATCGACTACGGGGCCCTTAACAAAATCACCATTAAAAACAAGTATCCTCTTCCTCGCATTGATGATTTGCTTGATCAATTGAAACATGCAGCTTATTTTACAAAATTGGATCTGCGTAGTGGGTATCATCAAATCCGTGTTGCTGAGCATGATTCTTGGAAAACAGCGTTTAAAACAAAACAGGGTTTGTATGAATGGCTTGCGATGCCTTTTGGGCTCTGTAACGCACCTGCTACTTTCATGCGGGTCATGAATGATGTCTTTCGTTCATTCATTGATGATTTTGTAATTGTATATCTAGATGATATTCTTGTGTTTAGCAAGACTTGGGAAGAGCACATTGTCCATGTGAAGAAAATTTTAGATGTACTGAGAAAGGAAAAGCTTTATGTAAAAATGTCTAAATGTGAATTTGCTAAAACTTCTTTAGTATATCTAGGCCATATTATTGGTGGAGGCCACCTGTGAGTGGACCCAGCCAAGGTTGCTATCATTGTAAACTGGCCACGGCCTAACACCGTTACTGAAATCAGAAGTTTTCTGGGTGTGGTTCAGTATTGGAGGAAATTCATTTCTGGGTTTTCCTCCATTGTTGCGCCTTTGCATGCATTAACAAGCGTTAAAGAAATTTTCCAGTGGGGATGCAAGCATCAGAGAGCCTTCGACACTTTAAAGGAAAATATTAGCACAGCACCAATTCTAACATTGCCATATTTGCAGCATCCATTTGAGATCAAAACCAATGCCAGCGGGTTTGCCATGGGAGCAGTTTTGATGCAAGGAAGGAAGCCAGTTTGTTACCATTCAAAAACATTCTCTACTACGGTAAGTAACTATCCGACCTATGACAAAGAATTGTATGCTTTAGTACAGAGTGTGAAGAAGTGGAAACATTATATCATGGGAAAAGAGACAGTCATACATACTGATCATCAGCCACTTCAATATTTACAATCTCAAACTAAAATACAACAAAGTAGGAATTTAAGATGGATGGGGTTCTTACAACAGTTTCATCTCGTAATTAAGTACAAAAAGGGAATTCATAATAAAGTAGCAGACATGTTATCAAGGCCACCTACAAATGCTTCAATCATTCTTCAAAATAGTTCATTAACACATGAAAGTTATATTGAACAGTATGCAGAAGAGAACTATTATGTGCAAAATCAACTCTTGTATCATCTTGGTAAACTTTGTATTCCAGAGAAAGAAAGAGTGCATGTGGTTCAAGAAGCACATAGTTCATTGATTGCAGGACATTTTGGAGTAAGTAAAACATTGTCTGTATTGCAGAATCACTGCTATTGGCCTCAGATGCAAGAAATTGTAGCTAAATATATAAGAGGTTGTGTTATCTGTGCAACAAGTAAGCCTAGCAATAGGAAATTGGGTTTGTACACTCCTCTTCCAGTTTCTTCTTGTCCTTGGGAAAGTATTTCTATGGACTTTGTAGGGGGGATACCTATGTCTAGAAAAGGGCATGATTACCTATATGTTGTTGTGGATATATTCAGCAAAATGTGTATCTTAATGCCATGTAACAAGCAGATCACTGCTGAACAAACTGCTCTTTTATTCTTTCAAAATTTTTGGGTACATTTTGGGTTGCCCATGTCTACTATATCTGATCGATATTCCCGATTTTTGGGAAAATTCTGGTCAACTTTATGGGAGCTTATGGATACCAAACTAAATAAAAGTACAGCTTTTCATCCACAGACCGATGGGCAAACAGAGGTAGTGAACAAAACAGTGGTTCAGCTGCTCAAAGGATATTGTAGTAAGCATCATAAACTTTGGGATGAGCAGTTGCAGTATATACAGCATGCTTACAATCATGCAATTTATTCTTCCACGAAAAGATCTCCTTTCGAAACTTGTTTTGGTTATCTGCCAAAAACACCAATGGACTTCTCTTTTAACAAAGATGCAGTGGATGGACATCATGATGCAAATAAAGCTTTAAAGTTCATTCAGAGAATCCAAGCAGTGCAGCAGGCAGTTCAAGAACAGTTGGAGAAGAGCCAGGCCAAGTACAAAGCCAGGCATTAAAAGCATCGAGTTGATCATCAATTTCAGGTAGGTGACAGAGTTTGGTTACATATCACCAAAGAAATGATGAAAGGTGAAGGTAAAAAGCTTAAGCCTATCAAGTATGGTCCTTTTGAGATCTTGGAAAAGATCAGTACTAATGCTTTTCGCTTGAATTTACCTCCATACATGCAAATCTATTCAGTTATCAATGTTGAGAATCTTAAATTGTATGAACCTCCTATGATCATGGATGAGGAAATTAACATACATATTCCTTCAATTGATGATTTGGCACCTGAATATATGAGAGAGTTGCAGGATGATGTTATTCTTGACATAAATGTAAGGACTTCACGAAGGGGGAATACTGAGTACCTTCGAGTGGGGCTGAAAGGAATGCATCCTAGCAAAGCAAGATGGATGGAGATTGGGAAAGTGAGGGAGTTGTACCCTCACTTACTTGCAGAATAATTCAGGCTTTTGGTGGTCCAAAAGCTCTCCAACGGGGAGGATTGATCCAGTGGATTATTCCTCTGTAAAGATCCAATATGGTACATGGTTCATAGAAGCCGTGCATATTGGAGGTGGGAAGAGCATCTTCTTCCGCAACGGCGGACGGCCAACCACTAATTTATCCATTGGGTAACCGGGAAGCTTTTCCTCTTCCGCAACGGCGGGGATCGGAAGCATTTCCCTTTCCGCAACGTCAGGGATCAGAAGCCTTTCCCTTTCTACAATGTCGGGGATCGGAATCCTTTCCTCTTACGCAACAGCGGGGCTCATAAATACTTATCCCTTCCGCAATAGAGGAAGCTTAATGGACATTCGGACGGATCGGAAGACGGAACGATTCGGCAGCCGCAACGACGGAGGCCCAAGACTTATGGGTTGAGAAGTCAAATCGGGAGACTTTAACAACTGACAATACGCAACGGCAGAAACCAAAGTGACTAAATCCTCCGACTCGAAAACCAGCCGACAGCCGATTGAGACTGTCGGAGCTCGTTGCTTATCCTCTTCCGCAACGGTGAAGCACAGTTGACTAAAACTTCCAGCAGTTCAGTTACGTATGGTTTCGAAGGTCAGATCCTTGGCATGGCAGGATATTCACAGCTTATTCGTAATAGTTGGCAAGCTTTTCTTGGCAGTTATGCCACAACTAGAATAATGACGAAAGGCATATGAACAGCCTTGATGCCGCGTTTCCTGGAATATGAACAACCTTGATGCCGCATTTCCTAGAATATGAATAGCCTTGATGCCGCATTTCCTGGAATGTGAACAGTCACATTTCTTTGAGCATTTTGGCTCATTTGTAATGGCAAAGATGAGTAATAAAGGAGACTCGGTTCGTTTTGCAGGGGGGGGCAACTGTTTTTTCGGTAATGAGAAGCTTGGAGAGAGCATTATGTTGTTCCTTTTGAAGTCGACCATTCTCAGTTATACTTGGCTTCTTTTGACTGTTGAAGTCCAGTTTTGTAACTTTCAGAGAGAAGGTCTTGAAGACTTTACTGTTAATGTCCAATTGCTGTGATTGTAAAGAGTCGATTGTTTTCTCTGTTTAGCTGGCTGTTCATTGTTTTTGAAGGCCAATTTGTATTAGTCCAGAGAAGATGTCTTGCATACTTTTGTCCATACTGCTGAAATTGGATTGCAGAGTCCAGAACCATTTGTACCATTTTTTAAAGACATTAATTGGATCGGTTCCCATTGGAGAGGGACCCAGAGACGTAGCCCAGTGGAGGGGGTGAAATCCGTTATCAACTTCTGTTTTATGACTCCCTATTTCTGTGTTTTCTGTTTGGCATCTGGTTATCAGTCTTTTTTTTCATTCCTATTCTGAGCATTTAATTTCTGTTAATGTTGTTCCATTAATTAACCTGTTGATTGCATTATTTTACAACAAACTTTTAATGCACTAAAGTTGAGGTCCTACGGATCACTTGTGGTCTCACTAGAAGATGAGAAAACCATGAATCTCTCCTTGTTCTTGTTCTTGTGTAGTAATCTAGTAAAAATTCTCATTGAAGCAAGGGAATTAGCAGAACTTCTTCCATTAACATTCAATCTTATGTAAGCATAAAGATGCGCAATTCAATAAAATTATGTAGTATTCTAATTATCCTACTTATCCTCATTGGTATATTTTAGAGAGCTACTTTTCTGGGCTCTTCTAAATATTTGTTAATGGATGTCATCTATGGAAGAACATAAATCCATAGGGATGTTAGTTTAAGAGTTTAGGTTCTGGAATTTGCATGCAAATGGAACTATTTTCTTGGCCTAATTTTGGTAGAGTGGTTATACTTCATAAAAATAATAACAATATCCAAAACATTAAAATTCAATTAACTAATACTTAATATGAGATACCACTCCAACAAGGCATAATGAAACAACAATCCACATCTATCATGCTTTGATCTTGTTCACGGTATTATGCTTTGGGGTCGTTAAAATACTTGCAGTTTATGCATACGAAACTCTTTGGTAGCATCTTTCACAATTTCCTAGCTCTTACCCAGCAAATTACTTTATAAACTATAAGAAAACATCTCAGTATTTGTTATTAGAAGAAACGGCAAATTACTTTATAAACTAAAAACAAAAATATCAGTATTTATTATAAAGAAAAAAATTTCAGCCTATGTAGCAATGTCAATTTAGATTGTGAGAAATGACATAATTGAACTTGAAATCAACATATAAAAGTCAATTACTTTCATCATATTACCATTATAGAATCACATTTACTTGGGTCTACCTTGGTTAAGGGGACAATTTTACAGGGGTGTAAAAGTCCTTATATTCCATGAAGCTTATGCCAATTAAGATGGGTCCAATGGTCATGCCCTTTCCTACTAACATATTGCTAAATTCATTGTGTGATGTATATGCCTATTGACCTTTTTCCCCTCCTTTGTGAGTTGTGTGATGTGTGCATGTGTGATTTAAATTCAAATATGTCCATTGTGTGCATCATGAAATTGGTTATATGACTATAAAAATCCCTCCTCTCAACAATTATGGGGTATACAATTACCCAGCTATACAATGTAAGCATAAAACTAGGGCATCTAGTTGCATTCAAATCAACATCAAGAAGTTAATAACATGTGCATTGAAAAACAAAATGTCAAGGGATTGGAAGCCATAAATTAGGGTAAAATAGCCTAGAAAATTGTCCTTCTTTACATAAAATGTAAAAAAAGGATTCTAAACCCATTAGAATATTAAAAATGTAAAACTAGGTAGAAGAAACCAAGCAATTCTCTAACTCACCAAAATTTATAATGTGAATTTTTCTTGCAAATTAAAAACATATGAGCTAGGAATATTGATGCCCAATGGACTAATTGTGGAAGTATTGTTCTTCCTTCTATCTTGTCAAACACCATAAAGAGAAAAACAAACGGTATTCCACCTTCTGCGATGGAAAATGACACCCCTACTAGATCATCATATATCATATTGTTTTGTGGATACATCTACCTCTCTTGCTTTGCTTTAGTTTTGGAAATGGAAAAGATGGAAATGCACCATAACAACATTCTATTGGAAATGTAAGGCATTGAATAGTGCTTCTATAAATTTGTATGGATATGGGATAATGTTTGACCTAGCCCTGTATTTCAATTGTCTTGTTTAACCCAACCCTGTCTGTCAATTCTCCTAGAAGGATCCAAATTAAGACTACAAAAAAATCGGATTCATAGCATTAGAAAGCATTGTAAATCTTCAAAGGCATTATTAAAAGTAATTCATGAAATTGCCTTGCATTCCCTATACATATTCCATCCTAACAATAACATGCAGACGCATGATTTTCCTCCTTCATAAGTTGTGTTTCCTATAGTTGTTACTTTATCAACTATTTCATATTAATAAATATACTTTATTTTTTCATCGTATACCTCTTTTGATATCCTTTCCTATAGTAGTTCTGATAATTTCCATTTTTTGTCCGCAATTTCCTTGCAATACAGTTCAAAATGATCAAAGGGTCCCCCTTGATCACTGGCCTACTTGTTTTAAGATTAAATGTAGATGACCAGTCCATATGTTAAATAAATGTTGAACAAACTGCAGACTTTCGAGTTCATTATTATCCCTCCTTCTAGATACCCCCAAATTACCTTTAGGAACCCTACCAAAGTTATTGTTTTACCATCCGCTTGGGTTGTATTTCTCAGGGTTGCTTCAATGAGATAGCCATCCATGGCCTTTCATCACCAGGATGACAGTAAAAACTAATTGTAATTATAATTATATAAATTTACAATCAAGAAATGGGCTTATGAAACTGTCTCATAGGTATTTTCATCTATTTTTAATCTACTGAGCACTTCTTGTGATTAAGCATGTATGGAAGTTAGCAGTTTAGCCATTTTTGTAATACGTTTCTCTCAAAAACCAAAATGAATATGCTCGATTATGTTATCTAGAGAACCTACGATGAGAACTGGACATTACTGGAGTAGGTTAGTAAAGTGGAGTACTTTTATTCTTGGTTTAAGGTTTTCTTCTTTTTAAACTTGTCTTAGGTTATGCACTCTATTTCATGTCTCTACAAAGCTCAATTTTGAAATACTATTTGTTTGTTTTGAATTAGTTGTTCTTAGGTATAGTTTTCAAATTTGTTGTATAAAGTTAACAATTTTTTTTGTGCTCTAGAGCTTCCACAAGTGATTTCTAGTTTCCTTTCAAATATTTTTGTGATGAACTTATGATTTGCAGGCATAAGACTAGGCAACATATTGGACAGGTGGTAAAAGACAAATCTGCAAAACTCAAAGCATCCAGTGAAACTTATCAGCATAGGAAAGTCAGTGTAAGTGTTATGTTTGTTATAAGTTTATATCATTACCAAATGTAGATAATGGCATTCAAGTCAGATTTTTTTTTCACTGGTTATAACTTTATATTTTCATTGGCTCTATTAATCCTAGCTTAATGTGCAAGCTTCTAAGATATATTCTAAACAAAACACTATGGTTTTTTTCTCAACTGCTCTTTGATATGATTTTAGATTTCTCACCATGGTGCACTTATTTATTGTTCTTATTATATCTGTATTTTATCTTTGTTCTGGCAAATACAATTCATAGTATGGAATCCTATCCGTTTTTGGTATTTGCTAAATTTTTCCCAATTTCTGTAAAACATCAATTTTTAATTTTTTTGTAGTTTCTTTCTGGTATCATTTTATGTTCCAAGGTTGTTTTGTATCAGTCTCATATTAGATTTATCATCTGATTTTATCTTGACAAATATCAATTACAATATGTCAGCTTCAATAATTTTTTTGAACTTTACACATATATTCCATTATATCTATTTATGTATTAGTTTGACCAATCTGGATTATAATGTTGTTGTGAAAATTGAATATTTTTCCCTATTTTTTAATATCCTTTCTGTTTCTAGTGGAATTCCTCTCTCCCTCTCCCTCTCTCTCTCTCTACCAAACATATTTATATTCCTTAAAGAATGCATCTTGTTTACTAAATTAGTTTTAGAAATATCTCACTTGAAGTTTATGATAAAATTATAGGCAAACAAGAAGATAGAATATGCAAAACTTGCAAAATATTTTCAAGTTGTCCTAAAGGAGTTTCAGAAAGCCCATCAGCTTGTAGCTGAAAGTGAGATGGCTTATACACCTTTTGTTCCACAAGTTGTTATGCCATCAAGGTGATTATGATCAATATACTAGAGTTGGTTTATGCGTGTCCTCTAATGTTGTTTCATCATCATGGTTTCCTTTATTCTATATGTTGAAGTAACAACTTAGGATGTTCCTCTTGTAATCCATTAATTGTTTCTTGGTTTCGTAGTTTCTCCATAGTTATACAAATCTGAAATTTGCGGCATACCAAGGAAATTTTAGAGTGTTGAATATTTGTTTTCAAGCGGTGGTTTCTTCTTATCTTATATGCTTATACTTTTGATTGTTTCTTATTTTTCATCTATGGTCTCTTTCTTGCATCTATATTGCAAGTGAACTTGATTTTAGTCCAGACAAAACTCAGGAGCAGCAGGCCATTCTAATAGAAACTAGGAGGTAAATTAGTACCACAATTATTATTCTTATTTAGCCTAACTTTACCAGATGAAAGACCAAAAGCACATTGAGTTCAAGACAAAAGCGATTAAAATATTTATAATGCCAACATAAAGTTTCATGATATTATAAGGTTGCCACTAAATCAGAGTAGCAAATAAAAGAGTGATTGGCCAAAGAAACCCTACAAAACTTCAATCTTGCCTACTCAGTATACTCAAATTCTTTAACTTTAAAAACAAAATATACATTCAAAGGCATCCAAAGAAAAAAAGGTTAAACTTTTGAAGAAAAAGCAAGGAAAAAAATTCTAAACATGTTTCATCCTTTCTTTTTATAAAGTTATACTTTATGTGACCAGGTTCAAATTCAAATTTAAAAGAAATACTTCAAATTTACTTAGAATTTGACCAACGGATTTACAATTTTTTGCAAGAGATTGTATTCATATACTTGCCTAGCACCACAAAGTGACAAGTTTCAAGAAAACTCCACATCATTGGAAGAGTGAGATGTTACTTGTAAGCCTTGATACTTATGCATATCACCCAAGCCTATTGGAAACTACAGGGGCCTATCTTATGCGGCACTTGCACAACCTACAATAGGAAGCACTTTGGCTGCAGGAACAGAGCCAACAACAGCCCACCAACCTTTTTACAAGTCTCCATGAAGGCACTAGGAAATCTACATTATGATATTGAACTAAGGTTGTCTGCTTAAAATTTTGTAATTCACAAAAATAACCCCCTATGGGATTTTCAATCAAGAGTTCTTATTTTTTGTTGACATTTTTTCCCTCTAATCGCACTGACTGTTTAAGTGGTCTTGAAGGGTTTCAGTATTCATGCAATTACTCTTAATTCTATGGATATATATCTATTGTAGAGTACACCCTCTCTACAAGTCTGATTTCTTCCCTGTTCACTGTAGAGGGTTTTACAATTGGAGTGAGGGTTTTAGGTATCATATAGAACCTATTTACAATCAGTACAAGTGGCGAGCAGGAAGCCCCTGGTGTTTATATCATCCTCTTATTTTGTGTTCCTGCTCTCCCATAACCATTGATCTTGTAAGGTTTCCTGAAGGGAATTCATGGGTCATCGATCTGTAATTGAACTTCCTTCATATCTTCTCGCGTAAAGGGGGGGGGTGGGGGCAGGGAAGCTAGCATGTGAAGGCAATATGGGGATAGTTGGCATGAGGTTGCACACTTTTGAACCCTGCCATGTTTCCCATAGTTGTACATGGCCCAATAGGTTCCAATAGTCGAATTGCAGCAAGTATAACCCCCCCTTCCTTCCCCATAAACCCTTGACGAGGCAGAACTAAGTTAAGGCCATGAGGGACCTGATGCTTGGGATTCGGATCCCCTGGAAATAACGGATCATGCGCAGTGAAAGTGCAAGAGGTGTGTGATAGGAAAAGGACTCTACCAAGTTTGAGCGAGGTGCGAGCCGCTTTCTCGACCTACGAAGGGCAATGCATTGAACCTTGAAGCTGGGACTGTGGCATTTGCATTTGGATACTATCTTGTGAGATGAATGCGATACAAAATAAGTGTAATGGAAAGGTGAGGGTTTTTTGCG
>LPNX010290068.1:400427-413492 GCA_001517045.1 Pseudotsuga menziesii
GTCATCACTGAACTCCAAAGAATATAGGATACATCACTAAGCACAACACAACTTGTCTCACCCTAAAACTCTTTTTCATTTTCCTTAAGCAAGCATTTTACTAGAGTAGTGCAAATATGGCTTGGAGGCATTTTTGGCAGATTGAAATCTTCTTCCTAGGAGACTCTTTGGTCAAGTTGATGACATGGTTGTATGATACATACAACAATATATAGGTCCAAACTCTAAAAATATTTTTATCATCATCCTATGAGATGTGGAGGGCATTTCCCTGAGGCCACTTAGGTAGTTTTACACAGACAATTTTGCTCTATCTTAAACTAGGTCCAATTTTCATAAAACACTTATTTGGCAGGTCCATAACTTATCGCTTGGGCACTTTCAGAACAATATGAAGATATGGCCAGGTAGAAAAAACACCAATATACAAGAATCCCATGAGTTTCTAGCCTTTTCTTCAACACACAATTTGTGGTGGGCATTTTCCCAAGGTCACCTGAGCCAGTTTTCCAACACTTAGTCATTTTTACTCGCTTTGATGCAAAACCCTGTTTTGGAAGACCTGGAAATTTCTCCTTAGAGGTGATGAAGTCAAAATGAGACCATGGTTGGATATCCAGTATAACAAGCTGACACCCAGTACCATGGTGCAAGCATTTTTCTCAAAACCTGAATTATGGCAGGCAATCTCTCAAGGCTACTTAGACCAATTTTGACTAATTATTCCATACTTGGTTAATTTCCTGATTTCATTTTTCCATATTTCTTCAAAGTGATGTCATAATGCAACAATGACTTCATATTCATGCCACATCATCATCTATGTCGTTATATTTGATATATCATCATTCATTCAATGTCATCACTACCTTTGTCTTTCCTTTGAATTTCACTGAGTTCACTCTACCATCATGTCCTTGGTTATTCCTTTGTCATCACTGAACTCCAGAGGATGTAGGACGCATAAATTATCACAACACAACTTGTCTCGCCCTCAAACTCTTCTTCATTTTCCTTAGGCGGGCATTTTCTTGGAGTAGTGCAAATATGGCTAAGAGGCACTTTTGGCAGATTGAAATCTTCTTCCTCGGAGACTCTTTGGTCAAGTTGATGACATGGTTGTATAATGCATACAATAATATAGATTTCCAAACTCTCAAAATATTTTTATCGTCGTCCTATGAGATGTGGAGGGAATTTTCCTGAGGCCACTTAGGCAGTTTTACACAGACAATTTTTGCTCTCTTAAAC
Source organism: Pseudotsuga menziesii (assembly GCA_001517045.1). NCBI lineage: Eukaryota > Viridiplantae > Streptophyta > Pinopsida > Pinales > Pinaceae > Pseudotsuga > Pseudotsuga menziesii. The sequence continues at coordinate 401,679 of LPNX010290068.1, forward strand.
TAGGTCCAATTTTCATAAAACACTTATTTGGCAAGTCCATAACTTATCCCTCAAGAACTTTCAAAACAATCTGAATATATGTTCAGGTAGAAAAAACACCAATCTACAAGACCCCCATGAGGTACGGGCATTTCCCCAAGGCCACTTGAGTCATTTTTCCAACACTTAGTCATTTTTACTCGCTTTAATGAAAAACCTTCTTTTGGAAGACCTAGAAATTTATGCTCGGAGTTTATGAAGACAAACTGAAACCATGGTTGGATAGCCACTATAACAAGTTGAAGCCTAGTGCCATGGTGCGAGCATTTTTATCAAAACCTGAATTATGGAGGGCATTCTCCTAAGGCTACTTGGACCAATTTTGACTAATTATTCCATACTTGGTCAATTTCCTGATTTTCACCATTTTTACATGTTTCTTTAGAGTGATGTCTTAATGCAACAATGACTTCATATTCATGCCACATCATCATCTATGTCATTCCATGTCATTATATTTTCCATATCATTATTCATTCCATGTCATCACTACCTTTGTATTTCCTTTGACTTTCACTGAGTTCACTCTGCCATCATGTCCTTGGTTATTCATTTGTCGTCACTGAGTTCACTCTACCATCATGTCCTTGGTTATTCTTACTTTCGTCACTTGGTCTCTATCTTGATGCTACAAAGATCTTCACTGGCCTCTTTACTTTGTTGGTCTTTGTCTTATATTATGCTCTTCTTCTTCTTGAATGTGCACTCAGCCTGGTCTCTTCTTCTTGTTTTCAATGTTGCTTCATTTATTCACTTTATAACCCAACATTCTCTTTTATTTTTGTTCTTTACAGAACCTTCAAATAAAAACAAAGATACTTTCTTTAATTTTGTATTTTCATGATGTTGGACTTCTTCCTTCTTCTTTAGATATTCATATTTAATACATAGAGACACATTATCCACTTCAGTATTCTGATATATATATATATATATATATATTCTCCATTCTTAATGCATTGTACCTTTTTCAGAACAGTCACACCCTTTCATCTTCACACCTTTTAAAAAACTCAGTTTGATAAACATTTAATCTAGAATTATGTTAAACATTTAACCATTGCATCCTTACAAATTGAACTCATGTTCTTTCACCCTAGCACCTCTTCAAATCTCAGATAATTAATTTATCATTATGTTTCTTATATATTTTTAATTAATTAATTAATTAAACTTTGAGTGCATCTCACGCCCCTTCAAATCTATGTTTTAATTAATGAAATTAAATACCCTATCTTAAATATATCTTCCACACCTTTTCTATCTAAACTAATTAACAATCACGCCCTTTAATTTTTCCTTCTGTGCATTATTTCCTGTAGCATTCTCCTTTTTTTTATTTTTAATTCTTGTAGCTCATCCTTTTTTATTTCAGCAAAAGAACATTATGTTTTTTTAAAACAATTTGGCAGACCTATTTTCCACACGTGTGATCTCCAAAACTGAATCTGACACCATGGATAGATGAAAATTTCAGTAGGATACATACTGACACTATCATATTAATTTTATCATTAACACCTAAGATTTGGCATGCATTTTCCTTATCCAACTTAGGCAGATTTACCAGTACTGAAACAGTGCAAAACCTGCTAGAATGCACTTTTAGAAAATTAATAACTTCATCCTCAGAGACATTTTTGACAATTTTATGATATGGTTAGGTGCACCAATAAACAATATATAGGACTGTACCTTCATAATAACTTAATCCATTAAATAGAAATTATAGCGGGCATTTTACAGAGGCCACTTAGGCATTTTTACCAGAAGATTTTACACTTGGACAATTTGTGTCATTTTCAAGGTGGATTTTTCATTTCACCAAAACCATGGAAAAATAATACCAGAGGATGTAGGACACATTACTAAGCACAACACAACTTGTCTCGCCCTCAGACTCGTCTTCATTTTCCTTAGGCGGGCATTTTACTGGAGTAGTGCAAATATGGTTGGGAGACAATTTTGGCAAATTGATATCTTCTTCCCCAGAGACTCTTAGGTCAATATGATGACATGGTTGTATGATAAATACAAAAATATACAGTTCCAAACTCTCAAAATATTTTTATCATCATCCTATGAGATGTGGAGGGCATTTCCCTTATACCACTTAGGCAATTTTACACTTAGACAATTTTTCCTCTCTCTTAAACTAGGTTAAATTTTCATAAAACACCTATTTGGCAGGTCCATAACTTCTCTCTCATGAACGTTTAGAAAAATATGAAGATATGGTTAGGTACAAAAAACACCAATTTACAATACCCTTATGTAGTGTGAGTATTTTCTTCAACACACAATTTGTGGTGAGCATTTTCCCAAGGCCACCTGAGCCAGTTTTCCAACATCATTTTTACTCGCTTTGATGCAAGACCCTGTTTTGGAAGACCTAGAACTTTCTCCTTAGAGGTGATGAATTCATACTGAGGCCATGGTTGGATAGCCACTATAACAAGATATATCATGGTACCATTGTGTGGGAATTTTTCTCAAAAACCTGAATTATGGCAGGCATTCTCTTAAGGCTACTTGGACAAATTTTGACTAATTATTCCATACTTGGTTAATTTCCTAATTTTCACCATTTTGTCATATTTCTGTAGAGTGATGTCATAATAGAAAAATGACTTCATCTTCATGCCACATCATCATCAATGTCATTCCATGTCATTATATTTGCCTTATCATCATTCATTCCATCTCATCACTACCTTTGTCTTTCCTTTGAATTTCACTGAGATCAGAATGCCATCATGTCCTTGGTTATTCCTTTGTCATCATTGAACTCTTATTTACATCAATGAAAACCATATTCTATATTTCCAACATGTTGTCTCAATAACAACATTTGGTGGGCATTTGAAAATAGCCTTCTGTAACTAGTTTTAACACTTAGGCATATTTCATTTATTTTTAACAAGCGAGCATTTTTTCTCCAACTTGGCAAATCCATATCTCACACGTGTGTCCACCAGATTAGGATCTGATACTATGGATAGATGGATAGATCATCAGATAATAGACTCATACTTTTTAATATATTTATTGGCACACACAAATTCTTTGGCGAGCATTTCAAAATGGCTTCTTAAACAAAACAAAAAAACAATTTGAAAAATCTATATTTTACACATGTGATTTGTATTACAGATATTGAACCCAGGGATAGATAGAAAAGTTACCAGATAACAGACCCACACCTTTGAATGAAATTATCTACACAACCACATCCTATGGCGTGCATTTCCAAACCACCTCTTCAATTCCTGTTTTTAACACTTATTTTCATAGTTTATCTTTGGTGGCCATTATGATTTTTCTCATTTTGACAGATGTATTCCTTGCACATGTGATCACCAAAAAGAAAACTAAAAGAATGGATAGGTACACATATATCCAAGGAACAGACCCATGTCATCTAATGAATTTTTGGGCACAAGAACAACATGTGGCGGGCATTTCTAAATGACCTTTTATTACTGCTTTTAACACTTGGACAACTGTGCCATTTTCAAGGTGAATATTTTATTTCACCAGAACCTTGAACCAATGTCACAAGATGATGTAGAATATCTCACTAAGCACAACACAACTCATTTCACCTTCAGAATATTCTTCCTCTGATCTAGGCGTGCATTTTAGTGAACTTGGTGCAGAAAACTGCATGAACACCTGTTTTGGCAGATCCATAACTTTCTCCACAAACACTCTTTATATAAACTGAGACAACAGTTATATATCCAGGTAAACAAGCTACAACCTTATAGGATGGGGTGTGCATTTTTCGTAAGCTATGAATTATGGTGGTCATTTTCCCAAGGAAATTGTGACTAATTTTCCCAAAAAGACAAGTGTTTTGGTGGACCCATATCTTTTTCTTTAGGCACTTTTTATGAGAAATGAAACCATGGTTAGATAGGTACTTCAACAAGATACGACATGGAAGGTTAGGACGGGAATTTACTTTTACCTATGAATTATGGTGGACATTTTCATAAGGCAACTGCTTTAGGGCAATTTTTCATCACTTAGTCAATCTTCAAAATTTCACACAATTGCCAGACTTTCCCAGAATGACGTTAGATTGCAATAATGACTTCCTAATAGCATTGGAACACCATGATATCTCTTTCCAGCTTCATCGCACATGCCACATCATCATACATTCCATGTCATCACTTCCTTTGTCATTAATGAACTCATTTCATTGAGTTTGCTCTGCCACCATATCCTTGGTTATTCCTTTGTCATTATTGAACTCCTTTGACATCAATGACAACACATTTCCCAATAACAAACATTGGTGACCACTGAGAACTGGATGGGCTAACCTCTTGAGCTATGTGTACTTTGTAGCTGACGGGTATTTAGCTTATTATTTTATAGAAAATATAAAGCACTCCATGGTATTCTTCTATCGTTGATTATCGAGATGTAAAATCTTCTCGCTGTCCTGAATCAAAGAGGCATAGTTTCACTACAAATTATGTTCCAAAATATTAAATCTATGATTTATGATACCTTTGATAAAGTCACATGGAGCTCATATTAGCTTTTTCTATTTTCTTGGAGTGATTTATTTATTGCCATTACTTTGGTGAATACCCTTTCTGAAAGATTGGGTCCAATTTCATAATGTCCAATGCAGTAAATATACAATTTGACCACCTTATAATAAATTGGATCACCATTGACATCTTAGTGTATGATGGATAGGTGCATGATTGGAAGGTGTGCAAGTATGTTTATGTTGACTTCAATCTAAATGCTAGAAATGATAATAATAAAATATTACATAATAGCCACTATGACGTTTTGGCCATTGTGTTTATACAATCATCAAAACCTCGTTTTGACAATATAATATCTTGATCCATGTAACAATGTCCAGAACCCACAGGTACATGTAATTCTTCTAATTGGGTTTCTTCCTTATTTTAATGTTCATGATGCTAGTTCATATGTTGTTAGCTTTTAACTATCTTATTCATGTCGTAGGAAATCCATGCAGTGGATGGAGTCTGCTGGATTTTATAAGACTATTGTAATAAAATATTGCATCCAAGTAACTAATCATGCTTGACCTTTACATAAATTCTTTGGGAACCTGCCCTTTTTTTACTAATTTAGTTGTGTTCTTTTAAAGTATTAGTGAGCTGTGACTAATCGCTTGAGATATTAGCAGTTCTCCACAGGGACTTGTCCCCAAGGGTTGGGAACATGTTTCCCCTGTTTCTTACATCCTCGGGACAGAGGAACAGCGGAAGAAATGTTTCTGTGTTAATATTGCCCCTTTCCCCAATTCTTAAAGGGTTCTAACTCAATGATAGAGTGCCTGCTTTACAAGCAGGAGGTTGAAAGCTTGATTCCTTCATGCCCTAATGATATTGCAATATTGATCTTTTAAATAAAATATATTTTATTATGATTTATTATGGCTACGATGGGGGTTCTAATATGACTTCATATTTCACTATGAGGGGGGTTCAAAACTTTCCTTATATGTTACAACGAGGGGTTTCAAAACCACCTCTGTAAGTTTATAGGAGGGGGGTTCATAACCGCCCCCAAAGGTTTGTAAATCGTTTTACGGGGGGTTTCGAACCGCCTCCATAGATACCTATAAGGGGGGTTTAAAATCACCCATAAAGTTTTGTAATAAAGAATTTTAAGGGGGTTTTGAACCGTCCCTGTAGGTACCTATGAGGGTGGTTTATAACCACCCTTAAAAGTGACTTTCAGGGGGGAGGGTTAAAACCGCCCCCAAAAGTCCAAAAGTCCAAAAGTGACTTTTGGGTTTTTTTTGGGGGGGGAGGGCAACGGGGGGCGGTTAGAACTGCTCCCAAAAGTTCAAAAGTGACTTTTGGAGGGGATTTAGAACCGCCCCCAAAAGTCCAAAAATGACTTTTCGAGAGGGTTTAGAACCACCCCCCAAAGTCCAAAATTGACTTTTGGGGGGGGTTAGAACCACCCCCAAAAGTCATTTTTGGGGCCGATTTAGAACCACCCCCAAAAGTCACTTTTGGGGGGGTGGTTTTTTGGGGGAGGGTTCAGAACCACCCCTAAAAAGTCAAAACTTTTAGCGTCGGTGATATTAGGGGCGGTTTTGTAAATACCGCACCCAAAAGTGACTTTTAGAGGCGGAAGACAACCGCCCCTAAAAGTCAAATTTGTTGTAGTGTTCTTTCCTGGGGGTAGTAGCGATTTTATATTCATCCCTACTTGAATACGTAGGAGTCACAGGAGTCGCTTGTTCCTCTTGACCTGATAACTCGAGAGTCACCATTACTTCTTCTGTCGAGGGTGTAGATCCCAACACTTCTTGACCCAAGAACATGGAAGTCGTAACATCTTCTTATTTTTTGTTCGTAGTTCATTATTTTTTCATGAGTGTCGATGCAGACCCCATCTCTGCTTGACCTGAGAACTTGGGAGTCGACATATCTTGTTCCTTTATGATAGTAATCCCTTCTTCTGATGTGAGTGTTGATGTAGATGCTAGCTTTATTCGGCCTCAGCACTCGAAAGTCGCAACAAATTTTCCATGTTTCCATTTTTTTCTATCGTGGGTGCAAAATCAATTTCCATCTCTTTATTTGGAAATTATGGGGGCATAACCTCTTTCGTTATCTTAGGTTCCATAGAATCTTACATTCCCTCGCTTGAAAAGTGATATGTCGTAGCATCTTCCTCCTTCAACTGACTTGAGGGGTAAGACTAATGTGTTTCTGGTTTTTCTTTGTCTGCATGCTTCTTAGGTTCTTCTAGTCGTTATATTATCAACATTTTCAGTTCTTCAACTAAGTCTTTATATCTTCGTGTAGAAATTTCTCCGCTACATGGATATCCAATATTTTTGTTTCAAGATCTGTGGGTTTTATTTCTTTAATCTCCAATTTAAAGTATTTTTTAACTTTTTGAGTTGGTTTATCTGGTTTAAAAAACCATAAAATCCTTTATTGAAGACCATTTTGTTTAATCCAAAATCTTCAATCAAAGTTTTTTGGACTAATAATAATTATTAATTAATTATTATTATTATTATTTTATTATAAACTATAAAAATATTGTTTTAATATATAGTTTTTTGTTTGAAAATATATATATATATATATATATTATAATAAATAATATTATATATATTTTTTGAAAAAATATGGTTGAAATGTAAGGTTTTATGCACTAACTATGGAATTTATGCACTAACGATGGAAAATGGATAATGGAGGAAGCGAATGTTTGGTGTATTAGGCTGCTAACCGAGAATGGCGAGCAGTGCGTGTTGTGTATGGAGACGACTTAGGTCTTGGAGACACGATGTGTGGAATGTAGGCGCAAGTTGTTGATAGTGATGGAGGCAACGAAAATGGTGTGGCTGCAGAGAGGGAGCGTGGAAGTGTGTAGGAGGGGGAGAAGAGTAGCGAATGGGAGCGTTGGGGACAAAAAAAGGCGGGAGGAATCAGAACGCAGGCCTGTGGATAGGGCGTGTGAGGTGAGGAGCTACGGGGAGGTAAATGGCAGACCCTCTGTGCGGGGAACTGCGGTTGCGGAGTGCGGCGCGAGTAGGAGAGGGGGAAGGACTGCATGGGAGGATGATGATAGGTGGTTGCATGAAGGAATTGGTAGCTGGGAATGTAATGGAGCCAGAGGTGGAGGTGGTTGTGTAGCATGAGGTGGAGGTAGTTGTGTGCATGGAGGAGGATGTGGCTATGCACAGGGAATGGAGTCGGCGTGGGTACTGGGAGCTGGAGGAGCGTGCAGGGAGCAGCGTGTTGGGCCTTTTCCAAATGAGAGGACGCGGTGTGGAGTAAAGAATTTGAAGTGATGATGACTAGAGCAACGTGTGGAAGGAATGTGTTTGGATTGCAGTGGTTTGGTGGAGGGAAACGCAAAAATAAATGGAAGTTGCAGTGAGGAGTGTGGGATCGTGTGGAAGTTGCAGTGAGGAGTGTGTGGAATCCTATGAGATGATGAATGAGGGTGCTAGTGTAGGAAGCGAAGGAGGGGAGCGAGTGGACAAAAGAGGAAGCTGATGAAAAACTGTGAGAGGGAAAAGCGTTGAAAGAGGAACTGTGTGGGATTAGTGTTGAAGGGATGAGTGAGCGAGGAGATGCGTGGAGCAGGTAAAGGCAAAGATCAGCGAGCAAGGAGCATGGGGAGCAAGGTGGAGTGGAGCGAAATAATGGGGAATGGAAAGTGATAGCAAATGCATTGGATCGAATGGAAGAGCGAGAGAAGAATGCTCTAATACTACGTGTAAGGGATCATCCTTGCAGAATTATCACAATAGATAATATTTATATATATTTAGTATTGAATTGATGATTATTACATTGGCATGCTTACATTATCTATGGAAGATAACCTATGAATGGTCGGACCTTGAAAAGAGGTGACCTTTGATCATTAATACTAATTAACCTAATTGTTAAATAAATGGTCAGTGCAAGAAGATGAGGGACCTTTAAGATGCAATCCTAGTTTTCAAAAACAACATCATGTTACCAAAAAATACATCAACCCGAGCCTAACATAGCACTTGGTATGGTTCAACCCGAGCCTGACATGTCATGGAACATGTAGGATAGGAAGACAAATCGCGTACGCATTATATAACTACAAAACGCGCTCGCAATATGTAGTTATAAAACGCGTACGTGATTTGTAAATCATAAAAAAAAAATTAAATACACAATCCCAAACCTGCAGCCCATTTTCACAATCAGGAACACGAATTGGACGGGCCATTGGAGCATTTGGAGCGAGACCACTACTTGGGATTGTTGCAGGAGCTGATTTAGGTTGAGGGGAGGAGATTTCACTCGTGCATTGTCATCCAACAAGGTAATTCAATCACCCAATGCATTTTTTTTTTGTCAATTTTTACCCTATAATTGTGTGACTTTAGATGTGTAATATTCAAATGCACTTCCCTCCTTTCTTTTTTAATTCTCAAGAGCATTACCTTATATACCTAGTTGAACAAATCTCAGGTTCAAATCCAAGAACTAAACTATCAGTATAAATACATTGAACATTGAATTGAGTTTCACTTTATTCCAAGCTAATGTTAAATTTAAATAGTGTCTTATGATTTCACTTGAGGTCTCACGCCCACACCATTGGTTGATTCCTATACCCTTGGTTGATTTTCTATTGGCATTCCTTGTTCCAACATGAACTCACCCTTGTATGAAATTGTTGGTGTTTCTAGATGTTACATGGTGTATTCACCTTTGTATGAAATGATTGGTGTTTTTTAGATGTTACATGGTGTATTCACCATATTTTTTGAAAAAATCAATATAACCAATGTTATGACCTGAGCTTGATTTTTAATTAGATTTAGTTTGAATTTTGAAGAGATGAAGTGGGTTTTACATTTAGTATATGAATTGTATTGTATATGGATAATATTTGTAGGTTGCAATCACAATTGAAGAAGGTTTCAGATTACTTATGTTATCAAAATTTGACATGATTGAACGAGTAGTTAGCAAAATTTATTTAGAGTTATTGCACATCATGTTGTTTAAGTTTATTTTGATATGTTTTATATTTACAATGTCATGATGTTTTGAGTAAAGCCCATGATATTTTATTAGGTAAACACTATATATGTATGTGATTGGTTTGTTGTAGACAAAATTGGACTTGTGCTTAAGTTAGTTCTTCATATTTTGTTATGCATATTATTTTAAATGATAATATATACTTGTTGGTAGCAACCCACTTATTGCAAAGGCATGTTAAACACAATTTATTTTGATTGTGTTTCGCAAATTTCTGTTACCTAGCTTATGCTTTTGAATTAGTTATGTGGTGACATTTTATTTACTATTATATAGGTCTATGTGATGGTTGGATGTTCTGAAGATAATTGGATTTAGATGCATTTACATTTTCAATTTTGAAGAGATGTCATTATATACCATGTACACGTTTCTAATTATTTTCTTATTGATTTTTTTATTGCAGTTGCGGCTATGGACCCCAATGCGGAAATATTGATTGAGCTTGCCCAGTTGAGAGGGTTGAGTACTGCTTTTAGTGGTGGTGACAGAATTCAATGTTCACTTGCATCCACTTTGGATGCAATTGTTGAGACCATCACATTGTCAAACAACATACTATATGATATTACTTCATATAGAGAAAGAAAAAGACGTGAGTACGCTGATGGGCTTAGCTACAATGCAATAAAAAAGTTGAAAATCACCAAAGAGCATATATTTTCATTGTTTAGGGACCCTCGCATGGGGGAAATCCCTAATGCAAATAGGCTACATATCTCTATCGAGTGGTGCACATATCAACCATTTGTTGATAACTGGATGGACAGATGGTATATGGTTTTTGATATGCCACCACACAACAACAGGGAAATCTCGTTGTACTTCCTTCGGAAGATGTATGCAGAGTTCGTGTTGGGAAAACACGTAAACTATTTTGATATATTGCAGTTTCAGGGGATCGGTGGGGGGATGCCCCAAAACCGACCCAATGCCAGGCTTCGACACGTTGATCGCCCTATCCCTGCACCTCGCAGGCAGTTTCCTGGGCCAGATGTCCCACCTGTACATCATGCTATTCCACAGACACGTGAGGCATTTTTTAGTTTGGCACGGGCCGTTGTTTGCCATAGCACTATGGTTCAGCATATGGGTGAGGAAGGGACATATGTCCCTGGTCTGGTACATACACCAGGTCCTCATGGTGCAGGACCATCTTCTAGTGCAGTACCACCCACTAGTGCAGGATCATCTACTAGTGCAACACCATCAGCACATTCCCAGCCTACTTTTGAGCCTCACGAGTGCACATCGTGTGGTCGTCCATGCTATGGTCTTTCGTCAGATGTTGTCTTCAGTGGGTTTTTGAGTGATGTATGTATATGGTTAATTGTAATAAATTCTTCATTTATTTTCCTCTTTGTACACATATGTATAGTTTGAGATAATATATTAATTTTGTGAACTTACAGTTGATGCTTTATGCTGGCAGCGACGCCCCAGAGTATCATGTTCCACACTCTACACAGGGGCAAGACATTCCATCCACTGATCCTGTATCTCACACCGAGGTAAACATTTTAAAATTTCATTTTTTTAATACTTGTTAAATTGTTAATTTCCACATACTGTACATGTTAGTTCACTAATGTTATCTACGGTCTAATATTTACAATTATTAAACTTGCAGATGCCGGATCCTTCACGGGGGCAAGCAGTGATGGAAGTAGGATCCATGGTCGTATCGACCGAGGAAATATCTGGGCAGATGCCAGATCCTACACAAGGGGAAGCAGTGATGGAGGTAAACATTTTAATCATTTAAAAAATGTCATTTTTTAAATACATGTATGTTCGTTGAATCATCCATGTCTAGCTACATGAACTCTTGTTGACTATAGGCTGGTACCAAAACACCTAGACCATCTCTTGGAGTTGTATCTCCCCATAGGCCATATGTGAACAAGGGTCAAGTGTATATGAGATGACCTACTCCTAGAAAGAGTGAAGTTGTCCGTGACCATGGAGATACTGATACCATAGTAATTTGTATATCCTTCGAAGATATTTCTTGGTTAACTTGAAATCTAGTGCATAAAATATTTTGTTAATGTTTGATTTGCATGTTTACTACATCAGGAGCAAGAGGTTACTATTGAAAACCTTGCAGGGATGGTTGATGCAGCAATCAGTGCTGCATCTACAATGGCAACAAGTCACACAGAGGTACAACTATTTGAACATGATATAGACATAGTGT
>LPNX010290071.1:4568-17412 GCA_001517045.1 Pseudotsuga menziesii
GACGACGCTTTCCATGTTAAATAGTCGACCAATTAAAAGCGTCGTCGCTTAAGCGACGCTTACTAACTCTCAGTCGCTTAACCGACGGTTATGAGAATCGTTGTCGCTTCACCGACGCTTGTGGCCACATTTACAAAAAAAAAATGTATCCTTGTGATTTTTGGTAAGTTTAAAAAGAGAAATCCATGCGCCGTCAGATTTTTCCATTGGATTTTGGATTCAAATGTAGTAGTGATGTATGTGTATATACAAAATATTTTGTATACGCACACTTCTGTATATATGCTCATATACGGAAGCTTCTTCATAGCTTGTATTAATGCGCAGAGGCGATTTTCTTAGGGATAAGCAAATCACCTCTGTGCCTCTTGAGATAAGCTATGCAAAAGCTATTGGCTGCTGGCATTGTTAAACAAGATCCATCGCAACCTAAAGCAATGCATCATCATTGTAGGAGTTGGTTGTAATATCCCCAATGAAATAAATTATCAACCACCCTAGGAACGGTTGGAGTTGACTTGTAGAGGTAGTTGATAGACAAATCCAAAACGGTTTCCTAGAGGAACCAACTCGGTCTTGGAGAGGGATTGGAGTCCCATGAAAGAAAGAGGAAAATAAAAGAGGATGATCGTCGATTGAGAGAGCTCGGGACTAGCAATCCAAGCCTTAGCTACTACATAACCAGATCTAATTGATGACATAACCATGACCATGGAAGGAATTGATCATGGAATCAATATTGTAGAGCGTTTATTGAGTGAATCTCATCCATTATCCCTGGAATATTTGAAGAGAAACAAGAAGTTGCAATTCCTCTTGATATATTTTGTGTGTATTCAATACCAAAACCGGGTGAAGAGTAGTGATATGTTTCATGGTCCATGATGGGAAGACAGTCAATTCTTGTTGCAGGTATTTCAACAAGATGATAATTATTAGAGTCTGAGTTTCTAATCTCCCTGTATCATTCTTTTTCCTTTTGGCATTTAGTTTTCTCATATGAATTTATATTGGTTTATACGTCTGAGGTATCTAATGCGTAGCTAACTCTTATGAGTAGAATTTATTTTTTAGATTGTTTATTTATATCGGGGTTTTCAAATTTGAAGATTTAAGGTTCCTTCGATGTGATGTTCAAAAAATCTATTCAGGGTTAGGGTTACTTTAATTGTCTTACAAGTTAGGAGTTGGCTGTAGTGCACGGTATCTGACAATTTATTTTGCATTCTTTTCCATTTGTGATATTGATGTGCAAGGTTTAAACACCATAAGCTACTTACCCATCACATGCAAGTGAGTAGTATACTGTTCATAAATGCAGACACTCGATCATGCATAATACATCAACTGAATCTAAATATGTACACAACTAAACAATATAATTTAAGTAACTAGATATATAGGAAATGAAAATTTAAGCACTTATCTTTGTTTGTTTGGTTGGTGGACTCCCTCTTTATCCTTGTCTTCTTGCAGGAATTACTAGAGTCTTTGAGAGTGTGCTCTACTTCATCATCTGATTCGGAGGGCCCGTGTATATCTTTCTCATGATTAAGCAAGTATTCTATACCATATATCACACGATACTACATACCGGTTTTGAATCTAAGTGTCACTTCTTCATTCACAACTACATCCCTTATACAAATAATGAGATGGATAAGAGGTTCTTCTTTATCTTATGGATTGAAGTACATATTGCTCATCGCTTGAGGAATCTTCTTTTGTTATTTTCCTTTTTGGTTCATCCTCTTCACAATGTGAGAATGATGTCTTTTCTTGTTGGACCTTTTGTTGTAGGATCATTTGTTTCTGGGACAATCTCTGGAGTAGTGTCACTTCTCATCACATGTATAACATCTAATACTGGATATATCTCTTATGAGTTTACTTTGTCTTTGGTTATGATCCTCCCTCTTTTTGTGATGATAGTCCTCCCTCTTGTTGTGATTTATTCTAGTGTGGATTACGAGAGCTTGATCTTTAGTTGATCCCATGTTTTCTTCCATGGTTATGAGCCTAGCATCTTGTTAAGTGCATTCTTTCCAAAGTCTTTCGAAAGTAATCAACTTCTTTCTGGCACATATCCCTTGAATGAATGACTCCCATGATCTTGGGAGACCATTCAAGGTGGTCATAAAAATATCTCCTTCTTCTACCTTCTCTTCGACTATTTTGATTTGTTCCTTTGGGAAACCCTTGTGAAGTATGACTGCATGGTTTCTTAGTTTTGTATCTTCACATTCTTGAGTTAGTTTCTTAATGTCATCTTCTGATTGATGTTATTCCCTTCTAATATTATTGAAAAGGAATTAAACATCTCCTTGGGTTTCTTCAAGGATGAAACATGAGGGATGAGATGATCCTTAATAGAATATGGAATGATTCTCTTGGCCTTGACCAATTTCTTCTTGTGGGTAGACTTAGCTTCATCTCCCTCTGGATTTGGAACTTCCCCACTTATATACTTGTTCAAATAATTTTCTTCAAGGATCATGGAGATCCTATACTTCCATGCTCGGAAGTTGTCAGCTCCCCCAAGCATATCATCAAGATGGGTGTGATGAGTCATTTTGAAATGAGAACCTCAAATAGAAATAGCAGATATTTATATATTACCAATTTGAGATTCCCAAACTAATTCTAGAGTTGGCTCACCTAAGGTTCCATAGAGAAACCCTAATTTTCCAAACTTGGAATCTCGAGATTTTGTCTCGATAGAAAGATGCACCTCCTTGAGGTGAGTTTTTTCAATGAGCTCCTTTGACAAATTTGGTGGAGGGAAACTCCAAAAACTTGATTCCCTAGTCTCCCACGACAACAGAGATGAGGCAAAAAATGAAAATTTTTGGAACTGAATTCTCACTCCACATAAATATGTACCCTTCTAGGGCGAGTTTCCTAATGTACTCATTTTTTCATATTGATGGAGGAAAACCCCAAAATATTGATGCCCTAGTTTTCTCCAAGCATAAGTGTCTGGATCAAAAATGAAAATTCTCCAAATTTGATTATGTTTCCTAAAAAATATGCACCCTCTTAGGGCGAGTTATCCTAGCCCTCTTTTCTTGATGATCTATGGAGAAAATACCTTGAACTAGGAAGCTATAGTTTCCGCTGCTGCATAGTTCCTTCTTTCAAAGTAGTTATGATACCATGTTGGATTTTCTAATTTAATTCAAATTGATTAGGATCTTTATCTAAAAGAATAACAAGCACAACAAGATACACAAGATACAAAAGACACAAATATTTTTGTCTCGAAAACCATAAAGGAGAAAAACCCGCAAACTTCCTCAGAATAGTTCTATCACTAATACAATATCCCAAGATGGAAAAACCCAAGACTAAGAAGTCTTCTGCGTCTTTCTCTCTTTCTCCTATAGAAAAAATTTCATCTCTCTCTCCTATTGCGCACTTTAGAGTGAGTGAGTGGGTGTTCAAATAGATAGGGCACCTCCCTATTTATATTATTCAGTTGCGTGACTCACTTAACTAACTATGTTGACCGGGTTATCTCTTTGGGGCTGACCTACCTAGGAAGACTCAAAAGTACATTTTACTTTATTTATCATGGGGACTATTTACCCAACTTACAATAGAGGGCTTACCTCAATGAACAATCATAATAATGACTTCCCAAATGGAGGAGAAACATCTTCGACGGGGGTATAACAAATACAATAATAATATACAATGCAATATATTTCGAAGTTACATTTACAACAACACCTCATACCCACTTGGAATCCCATCAGTAGATGGCATGACCGAGAGTTTAAGTGGGAGTTAAGGCACACTACCTTCCGGAAAGACATAAATTGGTTGGGAATCAAGAATGTGGGTGGGAGAACACCCTTCCTTGGACAAGGCAAGGCATTCCCATTCTCAAGGGATCACACCAAACACAAAGTTCAAGCAACTCGTGAAAGGATCCTACCATTCACAACTCATGCTAAAATCCTACTCGATGGAAGCATGGTGAGTGAAATGCTTATACAAGTAAGACAACATACTAGTATATGAAGTGCGAAAAAAGAGCTAACATACTTACCACATAGGAGATCTATCGAGATTCAACCCAACGAGTTGGGATCTTACCCGATGGGAGAGTTAGCGGAACATTATTCGAATCAATGAATGAAGATTTTTGTTTCATGGGGAATCAATAGGGATGCATCTGTTGGACACCAACTAGATGCATATAATTAGCCAAGGGTGGAAAGAGCAAGGAGCACAATGAACAGAACGAAGAACGCACTTGGTGCTACAATTTGACTTAGAATTTCAGGTCTAGGAGAAGTGCAAGCTAAGTGCTGGGAATAGTTTTAGAGAGGTGGATTCCTAGATGTAGGGAGAAGATAGATGTTACAGGAGGAGGACATGTAGATGTGACCCAGAAGAGGAAACGAGGCTCCAATATCGAGTTGGAATTTTTAGGCCCGTGATAGGTGGTATCAGAACAAGTATACTTGTTGTGATCTTCACCACTTTTCTATGCGAAAAGGTAGTATTAGAGTTTATTTGAAGGTGACTTTGAAGTTCTTTTCAACAGTGTCACCTCCCTAGGTAATATTAGTGTCGGTATTTAGTTTTTCCTAAGAGGGGGAGTGAATTTATAATTGCGCAAATATGTACAAACTAAGCATATTTTTAGATTTAGAACAATCACACCAATAAACACAACAATGCACAAATGTTTGATAACAACTGCATATATATATATATGAATATGAATAGTTACATCAATGAGAGATTAAATTCTTCGAACATTAGCACCCACTCATTTCAGATGTTAACTTGATCTCAAGTACAACTTGTGGTCTGTTGGAACTAACCAGCATCAACTTCTATCCATGTAAGCTTTAACTCATAATCTCTAGGCACCGACCTGAAAGAGTATGATTTCTTATGGACTCGAATAAGCCTCTAGTGGAGGAGTGGTACTACTTGGTTATACTAGCTCTTTTTTCAGGTGGTAGTATTGTGTGCTAAAAGAATACATCTATATTTTGTTTTATCTTATGTTCAACTATTATCTCTTGGTCTAGCAAGAAGCAGGGTTCAGCATCCTAAATTACTACAGAAGTAGAGTATATTGCATCCAGTAACGCTTTCCAAGAAGCTGTGTGGATTAGGAAGACACTTGTTGGATCGTTTAGTGAGAAGCTTGAGACTACAATCATTCACTCTGGCAATTAGAGTTGAATTAAGATCTTAGAAAACCCTGTCTTTCATGGAAAGTCGAAACAAATTGATATGAAGTACCACTACATCGGATACATGGTCCAGAGAGATGTCGTAAGTGTTTAGTACATTGATACTAATGACCATATTATAGATATGTTTACTAAGCCTTTGTCCTTGATAAAAAATAGGTACTTCCAGGAAAAGATTGGCATGGAATAGAATGCCTCCCACACTAAGAGGGAATGTTAAAGTTATATCATCATGAGTTATTCTCCAAGCTAATCATGTGCGCCAGGGTTGGGCCTCGTGTGTTGAGGTAGTGCTTCAGAGAGCTTGAGTTGGACTTAGGAAACTTGGAGTAGATTCTTGAGTTGGACTCAATAATTACTAAGCCTTATCTGGAAAGGTTAATCCTCTTGTGGTGAGGTAAGTGCTTTGTATGTCAAAGTGATGGTGGTGTACAATCTTGTTGGACAAGGATAAGGACTTTGTGTCAAGTCGGATCCTCATGTGTCATGTGTTGACGTAATGCTTTGCATGTCAAAACATGAACAATGGGTGATGTATTACTAACCATGTTCCTTGATATGGATGAGCTATTAAGTCTCCTCTAGAGACTAGCTAACTCTAGAGTGAATTACTTTAGCATTTGACCACTTGTAACTATAGTAAAACAATATGGTCACATTATTGGAAAATATTGTTAGTATAATTGATATGATAGATAGATTTAAGTTAGTACATGTGGACCCTGCATATTAGTTAAAGAGATAAATATAAGATGCATTAGCAATAGAAAGAAATCGAATTGTTAAAATTCAGTGATATTGAGAAAGAAGACTAAACAGTTAAATAAAACAAATTGAGGTGTTCACTTCAGTGATGTAATGAAGAAGGATTTTAGTTAAAAGAGTTAACTAAGTGTCACAATAAATAATATTGAGTTAACTAAAGTGTTTTTTGTGATGACACTTTAGCTAAACTTAAAAAAGACACTTAAGTTGCGACACTTGAGTTAAAATAAAAGACGGTACTTAAGTTACGACACTTGCATGATGACACTTGAGTTAGCATCCTAACTAAAGTGGTCTAGCATCTAGTTGAAAGGTGAGTTCATCCTGGAGAAATATATTTGCCAATATTTCAAAGTATTGTGCAATTTTTATGCAGGATTGATGAGATGAAGGTGCAAAGCTAATTCTCCAATGTAGGATTTCACTATCTTTTGCGTGAGATCCAATTCCCCCATGCAAGAATTCATTATCTCTTGCATGAGACCTCAATTAGCGAATTTCTTTTGTGTTGGACACATTACATATTTCTTCTATCTATCTCTCTTATCTGTTGCTCAATGATTGCACCTAGGGTGTATGGTACTTTTCTCTTATATTGCACTAGGGGTGCTTGATGTTATTTTTCGAATTGTAAAATACATTCTCAACTATCAATCGTTATACTAAGGAATATTTTCTAGGGTTTTCTCCCTCAATTTTTTTTGAGGGTTTCCCTAGGGTACATACTATGTTATGTGTGAATTCTTATGCTTATGGTCGTTCATTGATTTCCAAATAATACATTATTTATGTAATTAAGATTAAAGATCAAAGTTCAACAAAATTAAATATGAAGGAGCCTGACGGCACCATTGAAAAAGGGTGCAATGTTCAGTGGGAAAAGACAAGATTTGGGTCACTATGAGCAACTCGACAATTTTAAGGTGTAGGTGATGACCTTACCTTAGTCAAATGAAGTTCCATAGACATGTCGAATTACAAAGGGAAGAGATTGGTTCCATAGGAAACATGAAAGAATACTTTAAGGATAACATACATTCTTGAAGGTGTCGTTGGAGATGGAAAATATTCTAAGTGGGTGAGGATGTCATGCCCTTGGATAAAAGGAAACCTTGAGAACCCCTCATACCCATCGAGAATCTTGTTGGTTGATGGCATGATTAGAGTTGGAGTAGGAGCTGGGGAACACTACCCACCTGTAAGACATAACTTAGTTCGGAAGCAATACCATGGGTGGGTTAACACACTTTCTTAGGCATGGTGAGGAATGCCCATGCCCAAGGGAGCACACTCGACATGAAGGTAAAGAAACTTGGGCAAGGATCCCACCATCCTCAACTCAGGTTAGAATCCCACCCCATGGAAGCATGGGGAACAACATGCTTGGACAAGGAAGACAATGTATTGAGAAGTCAAGTAAGGAAAAATGGGTGCCAGACTTACCCAACATGAGAGATATCGATAGCCAACCCAATTAGTAGGAAGTACTTCCAATTGGAGAGTTACCAAAACGTGATTTGGCCCGGTCTATGAAGAGTCACATGCGATGGGGCATTGGTAGGGACGCATCCCTTGGACACCACCCAAACACATATATATTAGACAAGGGTGGAAATACAAGAAGCAAGAAAGGATCAAAACACATAAAACACAAAACACATGACAATACAACTTGAATTGGAAGCTCATATCGAGGGGAAGGGCGAGCTAAGTGTTGGTTGTGGTTTGAGGGAGCTAGCTTCCTAGCTTCTAGGAGAAGACATGTCTATTAGGAGGTGGATCTATGGGTGCTACATGGGAGAAGCTTGTTGTAATAGGATTTTGTTGGGGTTCCTTTGTAACAATGTTGCAACCAATTTGGGCACACTGCGAGGAAGGTTGTAGTTGTGTACCTCCCGAACTTTGTAAACATCTCTATTGTATTGTATAGTTGTATCTCGATAAAATTCTTGGGTGCACTCCTTTGAGGTGTCTCCACTTGCAAACTTGTGTTGATTCTTTTGTGTATGACATCTTGTTAATGACTCACTTTGTTATAATTTAACATTAACCAAGTTTACACATAAAAACAAGTATTAGATGTAATCTCGCACATTTGACCCGGGCTTGCCTCACCACGAGGAGTGGAGTTTGGGCAATGCTCCATGACCAAGAAGAGAAGTGAAGCTTGGATCTCAAGTTGGAACACCAACTCTATACCAATTGGTATGTAAGTACCTATGGTAGGTACATAAAACAATTGCTAAAGCACGACTTTTTTACCGACATCTCTTTTGTAACCCAGGCTCGATTTCAACAATGGGTTATGTTCTGGAACTTTCCGAGCTATAACAAGTTGAGTCGATCAGTTGTAATATTGAGATTGATACTTGAGATTCTCTGAGTAGTTTGATTATATAATTTATATCATTATGTAAATGTAATGGTTGCACTTGTAGCATAAATATAACGAAAAAGTTTGTAATATGTATATAGTTAAAATAGATTTATAGATTAAATATTGAGAGAGATGGAAATTTTTCAAATGTACTTATGTTATGATTAAATTTTCATATTATATATTTATCTTTCAAAAATCTAAATTCCATAGATCTACATTGATTTCTTTCATTTCAAATGCAAATCCAAATCATAGCAATTTGAACATTAATTTTCTAAAATGCAAATCCAAATCATAATAATTTGAACATTATCATTAGCATTATAATGAAGCTTTGCTATACAATAACTCCAGTTCAAGTCTAATCTGCCATGACAAACTTCCACTTAATCCACTAAAAACAAAATAAAATGATTTAAGTGGATTTTTTATACACATCGTGAGACGACATACGAGCTTACACTCTTAAGTATTGGAAACTAAGTATTAAATTCGAAGAACAATTTCCACGATATTAGTAAAACTTAAATAAAACACAAACAGATGATGAAATAACTTTATGATCCCTTATTACCAACGTCGGGAATATGTGTTTAAGGAGTTTCCTTGAAATAACCATTGTCAGCAACATATTCTGCGTTGCCAAAGCCAGAGCCCGCTTCGTAGCCATTACCGTTACTGGAACCAGTGACATAGCCACCACCATAACCTGAACGATTGGCGCCATTGCTTCCCGAACGTCCACCGTAGCCCGAGGCGTATTGATCACCACCTTGCCCATAGCCGCCATTAGAGCCATGCCAATTGGAACCGGAGCCGGAGCCATAAGCTTCACCACGGTAGCCAGATCCGGCACCATGACCATGACCGTTGCCCAACTTCTCTTTCTATTCGGCACCTACGTCGTTCCCGACCCCAGAGTTTTCTGAATAGTACTCACCAGCTCTAACTGACTCGGAACGATAGCCATTGCCGGCTTCTTCATAACCAGCTCCGCTGCCAGAACCGGCGCGGGAAGCCTCGCTGTCGCCAAATACATACCCATTACCGTTGCCCTGGCCACGGTAGGAACCGTAGCCATTGCCCGAACCGGCTCCGTAAGCGTTATCTACACCTCTGGTGGTGTAACGTTCTCCGTAGCCGGCGGTATTTGATCCGCCATTAGGGTTGTCGTAGGCAGGCTCTTTGTTAAAAAATTTGCTCTCCCTTGCTTCCATGTTACAGACAAACAGACTCCAGACAAGCAAACAATAACACAAAATTTTAGTGGTAGGCGCCATCATCGATTATATCTTCGATGTTAAGTTAGTGAGAACTAAATCGGGGATCTTGAGCAAGGAGAACACGAGATGGAGAGAAGTAAAGGTTTAATATTTGTAGATAGAAATCTCTTCCTGCAATTATAGCTGAAGCCAAGAACTGTTTGCTATAGTCTTTGCATAGTGCGTTCCTACTTGCTTGTGGGTTTGACGTGCACGACCCGCTCAAGTTGATTTGCATTTATTTTTTCTTGATGCACACGACCCGCTCAAGTTGATTTGCATTTATTTTTTTTTGATGCCCACATGCCGTCCATTTTATGCTTTCAACTTCAGCAACTACAACTACAAGATGTGAATATGGCAAGGTTTACAACTGAGAGTTTCAAGTAGAGCCCACAGATAGAATTAAGTCAAAAAACAACTTTGTAAAGTCCATGATTGAAGCGCACTTCTGTCTTATTATCCTTCTAGTGCATTGACGCTCGTGTGCATACGGGGTTTATATCATCATTTTTTTTATTGGAAACTTTTAACTGCGCGCTGCCCTTAGATTTAGGGGGTATAGTTGTCAGGGCGATCTCCATTCTAATTAACTTCGGATGCTTCGTGGAAATTATATCCAATATCTACAAGACCTACCTAATCAGTTTGGACAGAAAATATTTGAATGTTTTTACTGAAATTTGGAATGCGGCTGCCATTTTTGTTATTGCATGATGATGATAAAGAAAAAGCTGCTTGAAAGTATACCGAAAAGTCATCCAAGGTATAGTGCCAACCTGATTGATTATTCATAAAGTTGTATAATGGTTATTAATGATTCTAATCTCTACATATATAAACAGTAGAGCTGTTATCATTTGAAACGCAGATTGCGGGTAATCATACATAACGACATTATCTGGCTGTTGTGAATAGAGGAGCATAATCAATGCGATTTGAGAATGTAAATCTGGTCAAGTCAATCTATGTAAATATGTTCCTAATTATAACCTCGTTTATACAAAATAAATAATTGGTTTGAGGGGATTGTTGTGATTAGTGATTCCCATCTACCGACCGATGAATATGACAATCCGGCCTGAGCTTAAAAATATGTACGTTTTGGTTTATCTAACGGACTAACAGCAAAATCAACCATTCATTTCGCTGTTGGTCAGTTGGATGGACCAAACGTACATGTTTGTTAAGAATGGCTGACAATCCGTAGCGGCATTGCAAAAATCCCTCCTTCATTTGCATGCCAATGGTATAAGAAAAGTTACCAATAAATCTCGAACTAAATTGCTCTTATGTATGGCCATTCTTTTCTTCGTTTTGATTGTCAATGGAAGGTCCATGTTTACACCAACAAGTAGGTCTCGCAATAGAGAATAATTTCTCTCTTTTAGTAAATAAGTTTTCCAATAGGTCTCGCAATTTCTCTCTTTAATTTGGAAAATGTGGTTTTTCAAAGTCATAATTATTTTTGTTTTTATGGAAGTTTAGTATTATTTCATATTATGGAATTTAAGTATAATAAGTATACAACCACATTGATTTGATGGTTAGTATATTGGTATATTTAAATGCATCTTGATTAAGATTTAAATGAGCTTTACTTTAGTGGTGGTTAAAGAAATAGGTAACAATAATGTTTTTTAATTATTAAAAAGTATTTGTTTTATGTTTATATTAATCAATCTAATGTTTATTTGGTAATTAGTTTAATGTTTAGTCTTTGTAGGTGTGCCTATGGGCATTCACCTGCTACTTTACTTGTGGATGTGCTAGTATATAGACAATAATAGTTAAGAATATGTATTTATTTTTAAGAAGTTATATGTTCAAGGGGAGCAGTATAAGCTCTAACCAAAAGGCCTCCAATTAGCGGAAATACCACAGATCAATTAATGCTGAAATGGCAATTTAGACTACTCAAGTAGCAATTTTGGAGAATCTCTACACGTGCAATTCCTCCATAATTCGAGGAGCTCTTTATATGTGTTCGTACATAGTTTTCAATACAAGTACGTATTTTTTGATCTTCTCGGAGATCTTTGGAATAATTCCTTTGTTGTGCGAACCAATGGGAACGATCATTTTGGGTTACACCAAGTCTAAAACCAAGTGGATTTCTTTTTTGTGCCATACATATCCTCTTTTTCGGGATTCTATTGACATAATCGGATCATTCGATCTGGAGAATTTTGGAGATCTTGAGGATCTTGGTACTTTTAAAATTGATCATTTAGTCGAAGACAAGCAATTTTGACTATGAAATTGCAGAAATGGTAATTTCTAGGAATAATTTTAATTGATTTATATAAAAAATTCACCAAAAAAGTGGGACGTTTTAGTTTTCTTTTATCCTACTTGTATTCCAGGGTAGTATATGCAAACTTGTATAGACTAAATAATAATGAGATCACTAGGTGAAAATGATCCATTGTCTTACCAACAAAGATGATCGTACAACAATTTGATATTTGACTGGAGTGTAACCTTAAAATTAATTTACTTTATGATTAATATAATATATATATATATATATATATATATATATATATATATATATACATCAATATTCAATTTAAAATCAAATAATTTATATCTTATTCTATATAAAATTTAACATTTATTATATTATCATCCAGTATATTCTTGAATTAAACTAAAAAATTATAAATATAATACCTTCTCCTTATCCACATTGGCCACGTTTCCTTCGTAAAACATGATATATACATCAATATTCAATTTAAAATCAAATAATTTATATCTTATTCTATATAAAATTTAACATTTATTATATTATCATCCAGTATATTCTTGAATTAAACTAAAAAATTATAAATATAATACCTTCTCCTTATCCACATTGGCCACGTTTCCTTCGTAAAACATGATATATACATCAATATTCAATTTAAAATCAAATAATTTATATCTTATTCTATATAAAATTTAACATTTATTATATTATCATCCAGTATATTCTTGAATTAAACTAAAAAATTATAAATATAATACCTTCTCCTTATCCACATTGGCCACGTTTCCTTCGTAAAACATGATATATACATCAATATTCAATTTAAAATCAAATAATTTATATCTTATTCTATATAAAATTTAACATTTATTATATTATCATCCAGTATATTCTTGAATTAAACTAAAAAATTATAAATATAATACCTTCTCCTTATCCACATTGGCCACGTTTCCTTCGTAAA
>LPNX010290071.1:40604-53104 GCA_001517045.1 Pseudotsuga menziesii
ACTGTTAAAAGTCATAATACTGCTAGATGCTAACCAGGATGGATGTTTTATTCAGATGCCCTAGATTTGAAGTTGTTTGTCGGGGTTCCTTCCCAAGCACCATAGTCTAGGGATTGATTAAGCGGAATGCATCAATCACAACCTTCCCCTTAACACTTTGAATAGGATCAACCACTACAGCAACTGCTCGCTGATTAAGAGCCTCGAAACTCTGCACAAACCATACAAGTTTTATTATTTCCCTCACAAAAAATTGTGAGAAAAGCTGTTTACAAATTTCGAGAAGGATACGAATGTTCAAAGAGAGTCTTTTGCTTATGGTACTATTTTACATAAAATGTTGAGTAACTTGACGATGATTGGCATCAGCAAAATGACTGTTAGAATTAGTTGCATCAGCAAAAAACCACAGAATATTTTTTTTTTAAATGCCATACCGTCGCTTAAGCGACGCCTATATGTGTCGCTTAACCGACGTCTGCAGCAATATTTTTTTTTTTAAATTCCCTATAGGTGTCGCTTAAGTGACGTCTGCAGCAATATTTTAAAAAAAAAATTCCTAATAACCGTCGGTTAATGTTCATATTCGTCGCTTAAAGTGTCGATTAACCGACGGTAACTAAAGTGTCGCGTAACCGACGGATTAACAACTGTCGGCTAACCGACGACAAGTTTTCGACGCATAAAAAAAAATCAAAGTGTCATACATGCGACAGGGAAGTGTCGAAAATCCGACAATACAGCCGTCGGATTTTTGGTTGAAATGTAGTAGTGTATGGTCCTAGACCAAGACATGGTACCACTACGATGACTGGTGGTCAGGTAAGGACATTGTTTTAAAACTCTATTATTGTTCAATTTTTAAATTTTCCATACTATATGTAACATATTAAAATATTCGTAATATATGCAATATTTACTCTTGCAGGAGACTGATGCCTCTCACGGGAGTGGTATTGCACCCGGTTTGGTTGTACCCGAGGCCGAAACAACCACCATTGAGGTAATATTTAAACATTTGTCATTTTGTTATTACATATAATTTTGTTAATGCATGTGTTAGTCTTGATTAATTTATTAAATTGTCTAATATTTACAATTTTTGAAGTTGCAGGAACCCCACTTAGAACGTGATGCTGGAGACATTGATATCAACGACATAGTCCAAGGTGAAATTTATGATTACTTGAAGAATGTAAGTACATGGGTTATGATTGAATCTTGTTTGAATTATTCAAATTTCTTACTGTACACTCCTTTATAGATCACTAATATTTTTAATTTTTAAACTTCCAGATGCTATTAACATCTAAAGAGGGACAAGAAATTGATAGAAGCGGTCACTCCCATGGGGGGGATATGTCCCAGGAAGGCGTAAGTATATTACAACATGTTAGTTTTCCAGTACATATTATTCCATCCATTCAAATCCATGTCTAACTATGGTAACACTTTATGACTGCAGACATCATCGCAGATCCCTGCACCGCCTCTTTGGTTTGGATCTCCCCATAGTCCAAACATAGATAAGGGGGTTGTTTACACCAGATAACCCTATTTCTTGAACAGAGAGGGTGTGCATGAGGATCAGCCTACTCATCCCACGGTAATGTACACACTTCCAATGGTAGTTTTTGGTTAGCTATGAATTCACTTCACAAGTGGTTTTCTTAATGTTATTTTCGCATGTTTACGGCATCAGGATGTAGAGTCATCCGTGCCAGAACTTCGTGGGATTGTTGATACTATGGTCAATGCTGCATCTACAATAGGGATAAGCCACACTGAGGTACATCTACTTGAATATTTGTAATTGTACATTTCATTTGTATTGTTTATGAACATGCACGATGTCTAACTATTTTATCATTTGGGTAATGTAGCCACACCCTAGTCCATTAGTGCACGCAACTATGGTTGATGTTCAACCTACAGATCCTCTTACTACTGAAGAGTCCCAACGTAATCCCCTAGAAATGGTTTTTTCGGTGAGATGTTCATTTTTTACATAATTGATTAGTACTTTCTCATTTATGTACATGTTGATAATTCTTGAGATAATTGACAAAAAAAAAAAATATTCGCAGAGAAGCATTGCAGAGAGACTCTCTACAAGGAGGAGGACACTAGAGGCACCTATACACTCGACACCAGAGGCACCTATACCCTCGACACCAGAGGGACCTATACCCCCGACGTATGCAGTGAGTCTTTGTTTTATTTACAATTGAGTCATATTTTAAATTTTCAAACTTTGTTATTGTTGGACAGTACTAGTTAAATTACCTGATCAAGAAATATTGTCATTGATTTATAGTCGCTAGAGATGCACAGTGGTCGTGGACAGAGCTGCAAAGCATCAGGGTCTGGGAAAAACAAGATAAAGTTAGATTTTTTATGTGTTAGTCTAGGACAAATATGTATTTTTATGTACAATCCGGAGTTAGAGTATAGGGGCGTGGTCCAAGAGAGATGCACTTTTGTTTGCACATGTACATCAAATATGTTTTTGATACATGTACATTGACGGACAATATATGGGCCTTTTATTTTTGTATTATAACTTTCATGATATAAAAAATATTTCATATCAAGCCTCTTGAGATCTTCATGGTTTAGTCTTTTAAGTGTGATTATACACGTGTGGCCAAGATTGTTTCTATGTGTAATGTTCCCAATTTTTTATAGATTTTACGATTTCATGGAGATATCAGTTATAAATTTGAGAACAATGCACAATTACAATATTACGTAATGACAAAAATGTACATTTTAATTGTTTTTTACCATGATCCAATTGCATATACAATTTTATTTTAACAATGTCAAATTGTATTCACAAAGATGGAACATACCTAATACACATAAGCACCCAGCACAGCTAAGAAACTGATCCAACTTGGTGGAATACAAATACACCTTATCCACATCACAACCTAACAAATTTTTAAAGGATGCACGAATTTGACACACCTAAGTGATGCACCTGTGTGGTCTACATAAATAAAATTAGTGTTTGGCATGATGTCTTTCATCTAACAAATACATGGGATACACATCAAACCTAAAATTAGCCAAGTATTATAAGGTTGATTCAAAATAATGGTTATGACTATATCCTGCACATTATGTATGTACTGAACATTATTTTATCATTTTGTTAATGTACATGGCATTTGATGAATGGCCTCGAGTAAAAACTTTGAAAGAGATGAAAGTCATGTGTGATTTTATTATAGTTTAAATTGATTAGAGAAGTACTATTCTGAATCTTGTTTTATAAATTCATGTTTATAGAGTATTATTCGAAGCATTTTTAGCGTGAAGATATATATATATTTTGTAATAATGGCGTAATAGGTTGGCCACTTGTTTCTAAACATAAACATGTTCCATTACATGGTTACTGACGTAATGGCATTGTCTCCTCCTGCATTTCATTGTACAAATGCTCACATCTCTTGGATGAGGGGAAGATCTACAATCACCTTCAAGTTGACCTCTATGTGCAAAAATTTCACATTCACTTACTGAGCAAAACCCTAGTTTCCAAAACTGACAAAAAAAATGACCCCTTGTCCATGGACCCAGAGTAGAGGGCCACTCTAGTACTATCCCGATGTACTGAATCCAACGGAGCCAATGGTTCATCGATCCGAGCAATGGTAATCAATCTATGGAACGTTGAATCCCACCTCCTACAGGCTTTTAGGGACACTTGTTGAATCCCTAACCGAGGCATAGAATGGAAACCATGCATCAAAAAAGGCTTTCGGTGGGTCATACAAGCGTGTTTGGGCAAGTTCCATGTGGGAACGCTAGCCACACGTTCACGGTCAAGGAATTTGCAAAGCCGACCCCTATGTATAGAAATTGTACATTCACTTACTGAGAAAAACCCTAGTTTCCAAAATTGACCGAAAAAATGATCCCTTGTCCATGGACCCAGATTAGAGGGCCACCCTAGCACTATCTTGATGTCCTGAATCCAACAGAGATGACGTTTTTTCAATCCAAGCAATGATCATGATTATGTGGCACGTTGAATCCCACCTCCTACAGGCTTTTAGGGACACCTGTTGAATCTCTACCTGGGGCATAGAATAGAAACTGTGCATAAAAAAGGGCTTTCGGTGGGTCGTGCAAGTGTGTGTAGGCATGTGTTATGTGGGAATGATAGCCACACCTTCACGATCGAGCAATATGTGAATTTGAACCCCATGTGCAAAGATTTCACATTCACTTACTGAGCAAAACCCTAGTTTCCAAAATTGACCAAAAAAATGGTCTCTTATCCATGGAACTAGATTGAGGGCCACCCTAGCACTATACCAATGTCTTGAATCCAACGGATCTAGCGGTTCATTGATCCAAGAAATGGTCATGATTCTATGGCACGTTGAATCCCACCTCCTACAGGCTTTCAGGGACACCTGTTTAATCCCTACCCGGGGCATAGAATGGAACCGTGCATTGAAAAGGGCTTCCGGTGGGTCGTGCAAGCTTCTTTAGGCATGTGTTATGTGGGAATGCTAGCCACACCTTCACGGTCAAGTAATATGCCAATTTGACCCCAATGTGCAAAAATTTCACATTCACCTATTGAGCAAAACCCTAGTTTCCAAAATTGACCAAAAAATGGTCTCTTATCCATGGAACCAGATTAGAGAGCCTCCTTAGCACTATCCTGATGCCCTGAATCCAACGGATCCGATGGTTCATCGATCCGAGCAACGATCATGATTCTATGGCATGTTGAATCCCACCTCCTACAGGTTTTCAAGGACATCTGTTGAATCCCTACCCGGGGCATAGAATGGAAACTGTGCATCAAAAAGGGCTTCCGGTGGGTCGTGAAAGCATGTTTAGGCATGTGTTATGTGGGAAATCTAGCCACACCTTCACGGTCAAGCAATATGTGACTTTGACCCCCATGTGCAAAAATTTCACGTTCACTTACTCAGCAAAACCCTAGTTTCCAAAATTGACCAAAAAAATGGTCTCTTCTCCATGGGACCATATTAGAGGGAATCCCTAGCACTATCCTGATGTCCTGAATCCAACGAATATGACGGTTCATCAATCTGAGCAATGGTCATGATTCTATGGCATGTTGAATCCCACCTCCTACAAGCTTTCAGGGACACCTGTTGAATCCCTACCTGGGGCATAGAATCGAAACCATGCATCAAAAAAGGCTTCCGATGGGTCGTGCAAGTGCGTTTAGGCATGTGTTATGTGGGAATGCTAGCCACACCTTCATGGTCAAGCAATATGCGAATTTGACCCCCATGTGCAAAAATTTCACATTCACTTACTGAGCAAAACCCTAGTTTCCAAAATTGACCAAAAAAATGGTCTCTTATGCATGGAAACAGATTAGAGGGCTTCCCTAGCATTATCCAGATGTCCTAAATCCAACGGAGCCAACGGTTCGTTAATCCGAGCAATGACCATCATTCTATCACACATTGATTCCCACCTCCTACAAGCTTTCAGGGACACCTGTTGAATCCCTACCCGGGAGAAACAAATTATTGGAGTGAAGGAGATAATTATTGGATTCAAGGAGATGTCCTTATAGGCTCAACTTCGAGATTCAAGGAAAATACAATAGACATATCCCAGATAGAGTGGTAGATAATGGTCTTGGGCTATAAGGCATGAGTCATGTAATTATCAATATAATACAACAAATCCATTGTAGAAGTCTATTGAATTTATCAATATATCAAGCGCTCAATGTATCAAACTGAAAATAATCAATGAGACCATGAAACCAAAATATATGACTACCACATATCTGAATACCTAATTGTGGTCATTCGACTAGACGATCGGGATCACCTCTAATAGCAATGGTATCCTTTAGCCTCTCGTGCTCGGAGTAAGGCAACAAGTATCGTGACTTTGATGAGTTCTTGTTTGGCATTGTTTGCAGCTGCAGGTTTGTACCAATAACTAAGTTTGTATAATGGTATACAATTTGACCTGGTCTATAATCTTTAAATACATAACCTTTTTTCTTTCGTGTGTGGGAAACCTGTGTCAAATATTCCCCTTTGATAACCATTGACCCAATTGGAAAATCATTGCCCTCGGAGTCACTTAATGATACAATGAGGGTCTGCTTCCCATCCAAGCAACATGCCAGCCAGTAGTCAGTGTGCCATTCATTGTCGCTCGGGGAAACCACTGCGTATATGTGCCCTGCATAAAATAAAGTCCAGACCTAGGAGTCAGCTAACTAAACACAACTAGTCGTCAAACATTTCAAAGTGATCAACATAATACTCGAACCTGGTTGTATGAGATCTGAAATGTGGTCATAGTCATGTGAAATACTTGACTGTCCCTCCTCCAACTGGGATAATTCTGAAGTTATTTGTCAGCTAATGGGGAGTGATACACGATCCTAGCTGTTAGAGACTATTTTTGTTTTACATTTTTAATGCATTTGTTTATGTTTTGAAACTTGGTTTTGTTCATTTCTCCTAGAAATTTTTGTTTCTTAGGATAGTTTGAATTATTATTTTTTTCTTAAATCTTCATGTTTATATGATTTCTTAGTTTTATTTTTCAATTTTGATTTTTTTTATCAAAATTCACAGTTAGGGGGCTTATAGAATGTTTATATGAATTAAAAAGGTCCTAAAAATATTATAAAGTTTTGATTTAGATCATTTTACCAAAGTTAAATCATTGTTAGTTGTTATATTTTTTAAAATCATTAAAGTAAAATTTCTTTTAGCGCAAACCTGAAAACATTACACACATGTGCTACAAGAAAAGCGCAGTTCGAAAATCATCAATTTTGTTCAAATTTTTTAAAAATTCTAACACATGAGAGGTCATTCATACTTGGTTGATGGATTTGATACGTGTTTCCCCTAGAATGATCATTGTGATAGGTGTGAATACGTCAAGCAAATCATCATGAGGGCGAGTTGTGGTGGTCTATTGCAGAGTGATGGAATAATGATGGTTAAACACGATGAGACAAATGCACCTTGAATTTCATATCCCCTGAAGTGCACGAAGACTAGATGAGTTCGTGGAGAAGTGTTAGCAGTGTGTAATTAAATATTCAAACAGGTCAAAAAATTAGGGCTTTTGAAGGGCGATCGTTTGGAGTTATCGTAGTGGTCAGAGAAGATTGAGGAATGAAATTGGACACCTGACAATCAAGAAAACATGATTCTAGCACCTGGATTCATCACTTTGACAGGTAGGCTGCGAATTGATATCAAAGTCCATGTATTTTGGTTTTTACTAAGAAAAGGATTAATGATGGATTTGAATGAATATTATTAGTATGTAAACCTAATTCATACTTAATATCGAATTCTCTTTCAATGGAATTAAGGCATTTAGCAGTTTAAGCGAGAGAATTCAGTTTAGGGTTTTGGTTTCCCAATATAGCATTGTATGTCAGATTGTCAAGACTTGAATAGATTTAGAGTTTGTTTTACTGAAAGAAGTAATTTGACAGTCATTCAAAATGAAAAGAAGTGGTAAAACCAATAGATTTGAACCTTCAGAGATGAGCTGGGTTCAGACTTTTCCAGACTATGCAAAACCGTTTTTTAGAGTCAGGGTGGTTAGATTTTTTTGAAAGAATTGAGGGATATCACTCAGAAGTCTCTTATAAATTTGCTCAGTGTTTGGATAAGGATATGGTGACTTTTGATACTTTGAAGTTTAAGTTGACCAAGGAATTGTTAGCAGAAGCTACAGGGATCTTAGATGAGGGTGAATATCGGTTTAAAAAAATTCCTTTCACCTTTGATGCTCAGAAATACTTACTTCCAGATGTAGTAGTAGATTGGGGAAAGGGAGTACCTATTCAGAAATTTAAACCATAATGGATAGAGCCTATCAAAATCCTACAAAGTTATATCACTTGTGAAGGGAGTTTTGCTTTTGTTTTTAAGTATCATTTTAGGTTCTTGCAACATCTCAGCCATGAAGCCAAAATGAATCTCCCATTCTTCTTCTTGAAAAGTTTACAGAAGATGTCTAGCAGGGTGAAGGAACATCAGGATCACACCAAACAATCTGTGTTTCATCATGGGCTTATAAAACTAGTTATAAGTACTGTACTTCAAAAAAGGGAGAAAACATGGGAATATTTCCTATTTTGGTATGGGTTTCAAATAGAGAACTGAAGAGTAGTCTCAGAAGAGACAGTTAAATAAAGGTTAGAATTTGGTTAAGAAGCTTAAAAATAAAGTCACAGTCAAGAATGAAGAAGGTAGTGAACCAGGAAAATATTTGAACCAAGAAGATGAAAACATTGAAATTGAACAGCAAATCAATATTGAAGAAAACAAAGTTTCAAAGTCAGAAGTGAAGGAAATCGAGCCTGTAGAAGATGCTTTTCCTGTAGAATTGAATCAAGGTGTAAAGGAAGATGTAAAAGAGGAGGAACAGGTTCCTATTACAATACTCTTTGAAGAAGAGGAAAGGTCATTATCTGATGAAGCTAGGGTTCATACCAAATAGGGTATACATACACATTCTGAAGAAGAGACAATGTCACGAGGAAGGAAATGGAAAGTTGTCTAATTAGCTTCTATTAAACATCAAGGGAAGGTTTTAAAAATGTTAGGATAAATTGGAACAGCTTGGAGGCCCAAGACTAGGCCAAAGAACAAACTCAGATTAAATATGAAGAAGCTGTTAAACCCTAAGCTAGGTGAAAAGAAGATTACAGAAATTGAAGACTCTTCATCTCAGGAAGAGCTAGAATACTATGAAGGTCAAAATAAAGAAGTTATGAAGGGTAAAAAGAAGATAGTTTCAGAAAATAAACCAGCTATCACTGAAACTAAGATATCAGAAATATTCATGGAGGTTCGAAAGAAGATGATTCTAGAACAGCATCAAAATGATTTAAAGAGCTCTTGTGTAGAGAAAGGAGAGGTTGCTGAGAAATCAACTCAGTGCAGTATAAAGCTAAAGAGTATTCAGAAATCCCTGTGACCTTGACAGAGCATATGGAAGAAGATGAAGAAATTTTTAGGAAGCTAAAAATCTCTTGGATGCCTGAAGGAATGTAGCCAGTATTAGAAGGAAAATGCATTGATTCTGAAAATGAAAATTTGCAGAGGAGTATCAAGAAATACAAACATCAAATTGAGTACCTACATGAAACCAATGAAGGATTAGTGAATGCAAATAAAATACTGAGAGAATATTTGGAAGAAGTAAATAGTCACTATCAGGAATTGATTTCAGTTTCTAAAGAGGCTTTAAAAAGAAAGAGACAGATAGAGATCCTGTTTACAGAACTAAAACAAACTATTCAAGAGCTGACACGGCAGAATGAGGAGCTGACAAAAAGAGTTGAAGATTTGGAAGCAGATCACCAGAAAGCTAGAATAAAGACCCAAGCTTTAGAAGGAATTGCTCTTTTAGCAGAGGCAGCAAAGGAATTGTAAAAGTACTTTAAGAAAGCAGTTATTAGTTAGTTTTAAAAAGTTATTTCATTTTTGTATAATGATAGTTTTATTGAACAATTCGATAGATGACCTAAAGGTAGTTCTGTTCAGTTATGTAACTGTTTTTGAAGGAACAAGATAAATGTAAGTCTGGGAAAGGACCAAGGGTTCGATTTTTGTTGCAAGGGGAGGCTATCAAGCTGTGGTTTATGAGCTAAGTGTAAAAACTCTTATGTGTTTTTTATGACTGTATTATGAAATATATGCAACTATAAGCCCTATTTAGACTATTGACTGGTTTCATTTCTGATTTGTGTTAATCACTCAGTTGATATAATCATTTCTTGTTTAAGGTTATTATGCATGAAATGCTTGTTGATTGTGGGTGGAGCTCAGTGCTATGATTATTGTGTTTGGTTTATTGTTTATATGTTATGCATATCAGTCCTTCAAATGTTCATGATTTAGTGTTTGCTTTAGTTTCATGAAGTTTCTTCCCTCTTGTCTACAAACTGTACAACCAAAACCCTAGAAAAACCTATTTTACTTAATTGTGTTTATTGAGATTGTGTTGGCTTGTTCTTTCGTAGTCTGAGAACAATTTTTGGCACTAACACTCGTTGTCAACCCAATCTGTGGATTCACAGTTGTCCCATTCACCACTACTACATGGATAACAAAAACAAGAGAGTTTTCTTGTCCACATTTCAACTATAGAATTGTCTGACGTCCTAATTGAATGGAATGCATGAGTTCCTTGGACAGTCTTGCACTCATATAGGTGTGATCGATATACATCTAACACCTCCCAAAAATATCTATGTACATGTACTTTTTGAGATGATTTGTCTTCTTTCCTTCTAGCTCCCTACCCCATCATTGAAGAACACCATGCAACAATGGTCTTTACATCTCGAATGAGCGAAATAGTTGTGAATTTCATCTCTTGCCTACGTAATGCATTCTTGATGCATGCACCTGCTCCATCATGTTCCCCTTTTCCGTGTCTGGTCTCAAAATAGTTCCAAATACGTGGCACCTTGTGCCTCTTGTGGAGAATACACAACCATTGGAAGACACAGGAATTTTTGAATTGCCCCACACAACCATCAGACCAAATCCAATGTTGTTCCATCCGTATGTTGTTATCCTCCAAGTGTTTGTAGAACAATTGAAAGCTATGTTGTACAAAATCCAAGTCATGACATCTATCATCACTTATGTAAAAGTGATACTCCTTTAATATAATCCTGTTCTCTTTAGTACTATCTGCCCCATGTCTATAGGTGATATGGACCATTATGCTGACCTAATCTGAGTGATAATATTGACTATGAATCTCGTTTTGTGGTTGAAGAGTGTAGTTTTATGCAAAATCTACCACTGATAATATATTTCCAATAGGAAATGTATCCCTGCACTCTCTAAACTGCTCATCTTGCCAACGAGCCACATGTACATGCTTTACATACTGTTGTGTCTTTTCAAACAAATCCTCCATGAAGTTGCATACTAGTACCTGGTAGATCAACAATAAAGATGTACATACCAATAGGTTGTTACATATATGAAGTAGCAATAGATATCAATAGGAAAAAATACTATTCAGGAACTCGTTGCTAACCTGAGAGGTGACCAATTGTATTTTTTTCCTTTCATTCCCTCCACCGATATCATATGTGACATATTTGAATGATTGGAAGTTCACTTCATGTCTCCCAAGTTCATGCTCATCGGTGACATGTATGCATTTGTCAAAAAATGCCATTCCACCACACATTGGGCATGTCCCATCTACGCAAGGCCTTTGATAAAATGTGCAACCTTCTGTCCTTCTACACAAGATGCTATGGATAAACTCTCTAGGTGATGTCGGTGGCAATGTAGTTGAGCATTCCTGAACAAGAGTGTTATGCAAAACACGCAATATATGTATACATGTGTCATAATAATAAGCGTACTCAATGTGATATCGACAACAACATGTGTTACGAGTTGTGTTTATTTTAACATACCATGGTTTACATTTCTCGAAGGATCTTTGGCCCAAGTTAAGTTCCTTATGTTCATGCCTAAACCTCTCATATAATTTTATTTGTGTCATGTCAAGAAAATGTTTAATGTGGGGCTCACGATCCCTTGAACCCATTCTCAATTTTAGTACATATTTTTGGTTAGATGAAGGTCTACTGTTGTCACACCAAAACTCTTGCACCAGTCCCTTTACCGCATCAATGAGCTTCATATCAGAGCATGGAAACCTGCCAACGAAGGACCAGACATCTATTTCACCATAGTCAAGTTGTTCTCTTCTAGAACAATACCTACGGAGTGCTTTGATATCCAATCCTACAAGTTTGGATGCAGGCTTAAGAAGGCGAAGGGCCCTGGTGCTTTTGTTCATGATTGATTGTGACAACATACAGCGAGCTACATTGAGATCCTTTGAACGCGATTTCTTTACAATATTACTAAATGCATCTACCAAACTTTTGACAACATAAGAACTTGGTTCAGAACTGTTTATCATCTTTATCCTTAAGTTTTTCCTAACAACAGTCATAGACCTAGATTTTAACAACGATATAAATAATCTTCATTTATCTCCATCACATTTAGAATCAAAATAGTTGACAAGTATTTGTTGAGCTTGATATGCAATACTGCGTTTAGACAGCATACCATCAAGCGAACCAATGAGACTTTCATCGATTTGTATAAGTTTTGTAGTTCTTCGGCGTGAAGTTGCTAATGGAGGTAGGGAGGTTGGAATTGCACCCTGTACCATATCACCCGGTTAGTCTGGCATTTGAACATGAGCTTCATGTCCTTCCATGTCTTCCTGACAGTCAGAGGGTGGCAATTGGAAATCCTCTTGAGTGGTCTAAACAACATTGTGTTCTTCGATCATACCTTCGGCATTCAATGTCTCTCTAACTTTGTCATGTGTATACCCACATTCAATTAAATATGCAAAGGTTTCAGGTGGCCTTGATGTGCACCTACGTTTTACTCCTTGATCAGTGCCATACAATGCTCATTCTTCTACTGATATGG
>LPNX010290071.1:58104-114735 GCA_001517045.1 Pseudotsuga menziesii
TGATGAATGATGATGACGACGATGGTGATGATGATGACGATGATGATGACGACGATGATGATGTTGATGTTGATAATGATGATGATGATGATGATAATGATGATGTCGATGATGATGATGTAGGGGGGAGAGAGGTAGGAGGAGGAGGGGATTTAGAGATAGGGAGAGGAGGATTTGGGATTAGTAAGAATTGGGGGGAAGAGGGGGAATGTTAGTTGTAGGGGGTGACCCATGGATGTGTGATGTGGGTGTCTGTGTGTGTGAGAGAGAGAGGGTTGGGGAATAGATAGGGGGGTGGGGGCTAAGTGTAGTTGGATGAGAAGAAAGAGTGGAGAGAGAGGTTTTAGGTGTTAGGAGTGAGAGAGAAGTGCTAGGGGGATGCGTGTGTGTGTGTGAGAGAGGAAGAGAGAAAGAGAGAGGGGGGAGGGAGGTTTAGGGTGGTGGGGTGTTAGGAAGAGAGAGGATGGGGGGTTAGTATGAGTTAGGGGAAGAGGGGAGTCAGGGGGGGACATAAAATAATAAAAGTATTGGTATAATTGACAAAAAAGCACTCATTGTAGTATTTAAAAATGCGTTCCCATATTTCTTGACTAAAACACGCCCCTTTTTTCATTAGCTAAAACGCGCTCGCGTTTTGGTTATATAAAATGTGCTTTCATTTTGCTTTACTAAATCACGCTCGCATTTTGTTTAAATTCAAAAATCTATTCCCTCCAAATGATAAGGCCGAGCCTCCACCCATGCTTTCATGGAATTCTTATGCCTATGTGTCTGCATTGTACTTTGCTTCGGATTCAACATGCCTATGCCTTGGAGTATGATAAACCATGGCTAATTCAACATTATATCCAAATTTTTAATATGCTCATGTTTAGTGGTTCGTCTAATTATGCTGCACACCTCCATTTTTTATGAGATTTTAGAAACAGATATGGTTTTTTTTGCAGATTCTAAATATGTAAATTTTAACAAGAATACATAATTGTTTCTATTCTTTTCTTATTTATCTTCTGTCATCACTCCTCAACTCAAAAAAATCACTGTTAGTGTTTTGTCCATATCTCTTTCGTTTCTCAACCATTTAAAAAAAATTGTATGGTGCACTAAAGAACACCAACCTCTACATGCTATAAAAAACCCATTTCCAAATAATTGCATTAAGACATTCAAACGTTACACCCACAATTGATGTACCATTTTCGATGTTTGATCTCTTAGATAATTAAAAGAAAATTTAAAAATATTATTTTTACTATTGGAAAAATAGTCGTGCACTAGTCCTATATGTTCTCTATATGTATACCAGTTTTTGTAAGTTTATTCCATAATTTAGACACTCAGACACTGCACCCACAAAAACATATACCTTATAATTTGTCCCAAAAATAAAAAGTGCCCGTTAAAAAATATCTAACTTTAGATAGTTACCAACATTTTCAATAGAAAAAAATTATATATTTGGAAAGGTCATTCAATTTCCTACATTTCTTGTTTTTTACTCATCGCAAGATTCATTGTGTAAGTGTCTCAAAATATCCATGCAAGTTGATGGATGTCTGTTTTTTCAGTTTTGTATTGCATCTAACGCGCCAAAAGAGACCCTCAACTTTGTGCACTGACCCATATGTGAACCCGTGAGGGATTTATATTTTTCTTATACTTTTTTCAGTGCTTATAACTATAATAATGAGTGGATATTTTAACACTTTAACAATAATGTTTTTGCTAATCCACTGTTGTAACCTCATTATTGATTTAATTTGATGAAAGATATGATATGGGACAAGGCCATGAATTTTCTCTGCGATCAAACCTTGTTGCATGCTAAATTATACTAATCTTCTCTTTTTTGAGTACTTCATTAATTATATGTTACAATACTTTTCTCGTGATGCTGCCACGATGTGTTAAATAAATATTTATTGTTTAAAGTTTTTTTCTTTATTGTTAACCCAATTACTGAAAGGTTTTTGGTTGTGGAGACTTTGCCGTTAAGCAGGCCTCTATCTAAAAGAAACCGATGGTTTAACTAAACATTATAGGATTCTTTAGATAAAGCTACAACTAATGTTTTATTGTTTCTAAAGATGGATTACATAGTTGTTTAATCTATTGACAATTATTAATATGACTGTGTAGATAACAATGAAATAGTTATAACAGGTCTAGGGTTTCTTCGTTTTGTTTTAAAACGGTAATGCTTTGAGTAACATGTTTGTTTAAATACTTTTTATGGCTATGATACTGTAGGTAATCTCTCATCATTATATTGTTTTGGAGCATTAAAAGTTTAATCCCTAAGACTTCCTGTAACTTTGTTCATTTTAAACTCTGGTTATTTAACTCAATTCTAAGTTTTGTTTTGTTAAAAAGAGAGAGAACGATAATCCTGGAAGGATTTGTTGTAAGTAGAGTATTAAAGAGGAACTCTTAGAATTATACATTGTGCTTTCATTCATATTTGTAGTTAAATGTGTTTGGGAAAAGTAAATACCTTCGTATGTATAACAATAGTTCTTTGAATTTAATTCTTGCACCTATAGTTGCTCTGTAATTTTAGTTGTGGATTTACTAACTATAATTTTTTAGCCTTATAGATTAAGAGTTGTAACTTGTAAATTTAATTAAATACTACTTCTTCTCAAAATTAGTAGATTGTAATAGTATATATTACATCTTATTGGTTGTAATAGTGATCATGCATAAGGATTCCATCATTCTATACTATTACTCAACATAATATTATATCTTCCTACTTAAATATAATTCATGTATCTTCCTGTACTAGAGTACGTCACTTCGGTGAGAGGAAAAATACATGGGATAATTTATCTTCATTTCTATATCAATCAGTCTCTATACAATTACTATAACTTCATTTTAAACAATTTGCAGCTTTCTTAAACAGAAGTAAACAATGTTATAATACATATTAGAGTTGGAACCTGGATGAGTTGCAGAGAGAAAAGGGACCAACAACCAATGAAGACTGCTCCACCCAACCTTTTCCCGAAGCATCCAAATCACTTGCTTAGGACCCCCGATAATGCTCATCGAACCACTAGGACAAATATATATGCCACACAACAGACTTCTGCAACTTAGCACTCAAGCAGACTTAACTCAACAAAACACATTAGCTACCCCCTCATCAAATTCTTTGTATGCCTGACTTTTCATTTTGCAGCAGTCACAAAGTTCATTCTCTCAGAAATCAGAATGAGTGGTGAGCCTCCTGCTCAATTTGATGGTTTAAATAAATTGCCTAGGTATTTGGGTCAGTTTTGGAATTTTAAAGAGACACCAACTCAGTTCCCCCTCTCAGGGAACATGGCCACATTTTTAGGGATTATGCTCCCGCAACAGCTAAAAAGTGAATGCTAGTGCTGCCACTTGTCAACCATCCTTCTACAACTGCACCTTCCTTCCAGTGGGTCAGTGAAAGCTCATTTAACAATCTCCCCTGGATAAGGGTCCCCTTTGGTTAATTATTAAAATAAATAATTCTTTAATTACAGTCATACTTGACCCACTTGGTCATAAACTTTACAATAAAAATTAACATAATTTTTTTGCTGAAATAAATAATAAATATTTAGTTTTTAGTTTTGGTTATGTTACAAACACCCCTCCTTAAGCTCAACATCATCCTCGATGTTGCATAAGTTACTCCGAGTCGTCTTGAAACAGAGATGGATATGCAAACCACATATCGCTCTCCACTTCTCGGGTCGCTTCACCTAGACTGAGGTGTTTCCACTACACCTTTACCTGTCCAATGGTGCAATTCTGGAGAAAAATTTCCCTCCTATCAAGAATACAATCCGGTTCCACCAAAAAATATCCTTCTGGTTCTACCTGAATCGCATTCCAGTCAATCACATGAGTAGCATTGTGTATATACTTTTTCAAAATACAAATGTGAAAAAAATTGTGTATCCTAAGATTAGGTGGCAAATCTAGTTGGTAAGCCACTAGAGCCACTCTTGCCAATATCTTGCAGGGTCCACAATAATTGGGTGCTTATTTAGCACAACTCCCTAGTTTAAAGGAGCTCTTTATTGGTTTCACCTTAACAAACACATGCTCATCTACTTGGAATTCATTCAGATTTCTTTAAGGTCAACATCACTCCTTTTCCCATCTTGAGCAGTTTTCAAGTTGCCTTGTACCTGTTTCACTGCTAGTTCCAATTATTTTAACATGTCAAGTCCTAACATCAACCAGTCTACTAGATTACTCCATGTAATATGAGTGTTACACTTTCTACCATATAATATTTCAAAAGGACTAAGCTTTGCTAAATCTTGAAAATGTTTATTATATGCAAATTCAACCAAATGCAAATAGTCTTCCCAATTATTGGGATAGTCTTTGGCATAGATTCATAACATTTATTCTATTACTTTATTGACTATTTTTGTTTGTCCATCCATTTGCGGATGATAAGCAGTACTGAAATTCAATTTAGTATTTAATCCTTTAAAAAACATTTTCCAAAAATTACCAGTAAATTTAGGATCTTTGTTAGAGATTATTACCTTTGGGATTCCATGCAGACAAAAGATTTCTTTCATAAAAATGTCAGCAATATTAGTATTTGTATAAGTTGTTTTAGCAGTTATAAAGTGTGATGCTTTACTTAATTTATCCACAACTATTATTATTGAATCATTTTGTTTTTGGTTGTTAGGTAGACCAATTACAAAGTCAAGAATGATGACTTCCTATTTCCAATTTGGAATTGGTAATGGTTGTAAAATGCCTGCTGGGTGTTGATGTTTATCTTTAACTTGCTAAAATTCGACACACCTATCTAAAAATTCAGCAACCTCATTTTTCATGTTAGACCAAAAGTACACTTTTCTTAACATAGTTATCATCTTCTGATACCCCAGATGTCTAGAATAAGGACTTTTGTGAATTTCATTCAAAATCAACAGCTTAACTTCTGGTATATTTGGTACATAAAGTCTGTTTTTAAATAGCATTAAACCTTTTTCATTAAAGCTTTAATCTATAATTATATTTCCAGGTGTATTCTGAGTTATCTTTTCTTTTAAATTCTGATATTTTGGATCCCTCTTTATTCCTTCTTCCAATTTATCTTCCAAATCAGTTTTATAGCTGCTAATGGTAGCTATGAAACTTGTTACTGCATTCCTGCTTAAGGCATCAACCACTTTATTTTCTTTCCCTTTAATATGTTTGATTTCAAAATCATATTCGCTAAGGAAAGTTATCCATCTAGTTTTCCTTGCGTTTAAATTTTGTTGATCAAATAGATATTTTAGGCTTATATTATAAAAAATTAGCAGAAATATTTTACCTATTAAGTGATGTTGCCACATTTTTAAAGTGTGGATTATTGCAGCCAACTCTAAATCATAAGTTTCATAGTTCTTTTCGTGAGTTTTTAATTTTCTTGAATCGTATGCAATTGCATGACCTTCATGTGTTAGTATCCCGCCCAATCGTTCGTTGAATGCATCAGTGCATACGACGAAGTCCTTGTCTAGGTTTGCTACTTTTAAAATGGGTGCAGTAGTCAGTAATTCTTTTAGTTTATTAAAACCGTATTTCCATTTATGATCCCAAACAAATTTCTTACCCTTTTTCTATAATGAAGTTATAGGATTTGCAATCTTTGAAAATCCTTCAATAAATTTTCTATAATAGCCTGTTATCCCCATAAAGGATCGTACATCAGTTACATCCTTAGGGACAGGACAATCAATTATAAACTTTATTTTATCTATGGCCACTGATATCTCTTCTTTGGATATTACATGCCCTAAATATTGTATTTTATCTTTATAAAAATCACATTTGTTGAACTTGGCATATAGCTGATGTTCTCTTAACACTTGTAGAATTATCTTTAGATGTTCATCATGTTCTTCCTTTGCCTTAGAATAAATTAATATGTCGTCTATAAAGACAACTACAAATTTGTTTAAGTACTTACTTAGGACATTGTTCATTAAGCACATGAAGGTTGCTGGTGTATTTGTTAAACCAAAGGGCATAACCACAAATTCATAGTGCCCGTATCTTTTTCGAAAACAGTTTTAAGGATGTCTTCATCTTTAATTCTATCTTGGTGATACCCAGACCTTATGTTGATATTTGAGAATATCGTCGCTCCACGTATCTAATTGAACAGATCGTCAATGTGGGGTAGAGGATATCTATTCTTAATAATCATTTTATTAAGTTGACGGTAGTCTTTACATAGATGCAGAGTACCATATTTCTTCTTAACAAAATGGACTAGTGCTCCCCAAGGGGATACACTTGGTCTTGCATAATGTTTGTCTATTAACTCTTGTAATTGTAATTTTAGTTCATTCAAATCCAATATGTTCATTCAATAGGGA
The DNA here is from genome assembly GCA_001517045.1 of Pseudotsuga menziesii. Lineage (NCBI taxonomy): Eukaryota > Viridiplantae > Streptophyta > Pinopsida > Pinales > Pinaceae > Pseudotsuga > Pseudotsuga menziesii. The sequence goes on from LPNX010290071.1 coordinate 64,485, forward strand.
GCTTTCAAATTAGGTACTGCTCCAGGTACTAATTTAATTATAAAGTCTAGATCTCGTTTAGGAGGTAATCCTGGAATTTCTTCCGGAAATACATCCGTGAAATCTTGCAGAATCGGAATATCCTCAAATCCTGGTTTATCTTTTTTATTAATTTGTTCATTAATTATAATGTGTACAACAAATACTTTACAACCCTTCCTTACATCCTTTTTCATCTATAAGGATGAAAATTTTCTAACAAATATCTTCCTAGGTATTCTCGTGACAGTAATTCTTTCTCCTTCATTATTCAAACAAGTAAAAGTTTTCTGAAAATAGTTTAAAATCACTTGGTGTTTTTCAATCCAACCCATTTTGATTAAAACATCGTAAGATCCTAAAGTTAGCACATTTATCTTGACCTTTGTTTCAAACCGGCTCATCATCAAATCACAACTTTCAACATAATTTACTACCTTTCTTTTTAGTTCCTATGGCTAACTGGACCAACCAATATTTTTCAAAAAATTTTAACGATAAGTTACACTTTTCCACTATAATAGGAGATATATAACTTAAGCTAGCACCTAGATCAATTAAGATGGAAACAAAGAAATTTTGGATCATACCTTGCACTTCCACCATGGAAGTCTGGCGATCTGCCTGTTGGTTCTCCAGAGATGCATTTATCCTATGCATCTCATTTTCCACATCCACAACAATTTCCTCTTCCTGGAGAGTGTGTATGTTGCTAATGTTCCCCTTCTAGTTCGGATAGTACTTGGCGTAATTTGGTCCTTGACATTCCCAACATTTGATAGGTTCCCTCTGTTCCGTATTTCTAACAAAAGTGTTAGACATATTCCTGCCTTTTGATGCTGTAGTATTCTGGGGTACTTTATTCTTAAAATAAGTTTTTTGATAGTTATTCTTGAAGAAGTTCTGGGATTTACTCCCAAAACTCTTATTTGACTTGAATCATCTTCTTCTTTGATCAAAATGAATTATCTTTTTAGTCTTTTAGTTAGGTAAACCTTCCCTTTTCTTGCTCTTCTTATAACAAAAATCAGCCTTTCTCATAGCTTCCTCCAACATTTTCAGAATGTCATTTGTCTGCATAAATGTCAGAGCTAAAATTCAAAGGGCCATGGAAATCACATTCTGAGGATCAATCAGCCACTGTGTAGTGATACACTTAGATGATGTGAGCGTTTTCTCCAAGAAAAGAGAATCCTGTGCTTCTCACTTGAAACAAATTTTTGACCGATATAGAAAATATGGCATATCTTTAAATCCAAAGAAAATCATCTTCGCAGTTCTAGAAGGAAAATTGTTGGGTCATATCATTTCAAAGAAGGGAATCTCAATAGAACCAGAGAGAGTTGAAGTTATATCTTAGATTCCCTTGCCCCATAATAAAAAGGCTATGTAGTCATTCATGGGCACACTAATTTTTTTTTGAAGGTTTGTACCATATTCTGTGCAAATTGTAAAAACTTTCCAACAAATGGTGAAGCAAAGTGTACAATTGAAGTGGACTGATATCGAGAAGGTCGCTTTTAAAGAAATCAAAATGACAATAGCTCATGTATCTTCTTTGAGGAGTCCAAACTTTGAAAAGGATTTCATTTTATACACCTTTGCTTCAGACAACTCTCTCGTAGTAGTGCTCACTCAGAAAGGAGAATTAGGAGATGAATACCCAATATCATTTATCAGCGCTAGATTACAAGGGGATGAATTAAATTAACCAACTGTAGACAAACATGCGTACGCAGTTTCAAGGATTTCAAAGAATTCAAACCTTATATTTAAAAAACTAGAACAAAAGTCATTGTTCCTCATCTAGGTGTTAGGTCCCTCTTCGTACAGAGAGAATTGGGAGAGCGAAGAGGTAACTAGGTGAAAACACTATAGGAGTATAACTTGGAATTCAAATTAGCCACCATTATGAAAGGTCAAGGGTTGTGTAAGTTACTAGCAGAAAATGACGCTGATAAAGATATTGATTGGGAGAATGAATATGAATTGAACTTGATTGATGTGTGTCCTATCTTTACTACTCATGAATCTTGGTAAAGATATTTGGTGTACTATCTTTAACAAGGGTATCTTCCAAAGAATTGGCAGAGGAAGGAACTTATTTTGAGGTCAGCCTCTTACCAGATAATTAACGGAGTACTTTTCATGAAGAACTATGATGGAGGTTTTCTGATATGTATTGAGAATGAAGATGCATCCAAAGTAGTTAACTAATTGCACGAGGGTCCTACGGGAGGGAATTTCTCTGGAGATACTACTGCTCATAAGATTCTTAGAGCTGGATACTATTGGCCTACTCTATTCAAAGACGCTCATGCTTATGTAAGAAAATGCGATGTGTGCCAGAGGAGTGGTGGTAGATTGTCAAAAGTAGATGGGCTGTCACAGTCTGTTAATATTTTAAAACCATTCAAGCAGTGGGGAATAGATATCATTGGGGAAATCAATCCAATCTCTTCACTACAACATCAGTATATCCTTATGGCTACATACTATTTCACACGATGGGTTGAAGTTGTTCCGTTGCACAAAGTGAATGAAGATATGGTCATCAACTTTCTGTAAGAGAACATTATGACTAGGTTTGGGGTTCCAATTTTCCTTTTTTTTGATAATGCATTTTATTTCTCATTTATTAAGATAACTGAATTTTCTTGTGAAAAGGGAATACAATCACATTATTCAACAAACTATTATTCTCGGGGAAATGGGTTAATAGAATCAACAAATAAGAATATCATCCGAATTTTAAAGAAAAATGTTATTGAAAATCAAAGAAATTGGCACACATCCCTTCCAAATGCACTATGGGAAGATAGGGTCACCCCAAAGAATTCCTTAGGTGTTTCTCCCTATACTCTGGTATATGAGAAATAAGTTATTTTATCCCCAAACATTTTGCTTCCATCATTATAATTAGCTCTTGAGTCTCATGAGGATACGACATGGAGATCTTACAAGCACACATTAACACTCTGTTGAAACTTGAAGAATCCAGGAAAAAAAATCCAAAGATAGATTTAACCAACATTAGGATATTGTCAAGAGATAGTTTGATAAACGAAAATTCGGGAAGGGGAACTTTGAAATAGGAGTCTTAGTTTTAAAGTGGGATCACTCACAAGACGAGAAGGGAAAATATACAAAAATTCAACATCTATGGGTTGGCCCCTCTTAGATTGCTGAGAAACTTGGCCCCTCAACTTACAAGATGCAAGATTTACAAGGGAAAGAAGAGAACTTTTTTGTAAATGGCCTTGTTCTCAAACTGTACTTCACCTAGGTTTTGGGAAAAGTTTTGTACATAAATAAAACTTTTCTTTTCTTAAGTTCTTTCTAGTTTGTTTTTCATTTTTGATTTTCTTTTATTCATAGCCCCTAGTTTGTTTACTTATAATAAACCAACATTTGTTTTTAGCTCTTGGGAATATAGGAATCTGTTTAAACTCAAAGATCTTTGAAAGATAGGAACTACTTATGGGAAGGAGAAAGTGGTAAAGTTCAATCAATATGAGATTCTGTAACTGCTAAAAGATGACAGGAAGGGAATTTAAGCTTCAATCCGACATTTGAATCATTATAACCCCTGTGAAATAACTAAGACTCATGAGGTCTAGAGTACTATCTTTGGGTTCCATCCATTCTCACATTAATACCTGTCTCAGGAAGCATATCATGATGGACCCAGGGAAAGGAAGTAGGTCTGACAGATGTATGGAATTCAAAATGATCCCATGATACAAATTAATGAGGCCAAAAGGATTATATTGAAAAGTCAAAATTCTGAAATATTCAGTCTTCAATTAAAGAAATGATGCTAGAGAAATAAATCATCAGATCAAAAGAGCTGTCAAAACATCAAATGTCAACAAGGTTCTTATCCTTTTGTGGCCATGATTAGAAGACAAATTTATCACTCACACAAATGGACATTATCGATGGAAGAACCCGTACCAAATTCTCAAAGTAAAAGAAGCAATCAAGGAAGACTTAGAAGACATTTTAAGTCATAAATAAAGCATCAAAGGAATGCTTATAGCATTGGAATGAGGAACAAATGAATACATTTGTATTACTCTGTTATGATCCTATGGGGTCTTATCTAGTGGAAACCTAAAGACAGGGAGTAAAATTAAATTCATACTCTAGCCCCATGAGATTCATAAAGACAATGAATTCTTGGTTACCCTACTCCCAAAGGAATGGTACCAAATGTGATGCATGAAAGTTGCATCCCAGAATAAATTTGGTTTAAAGAAGTCTCAGGAAATACATTAAATAAATTGTTGTACATTCATAATATAGTACCATGTGGCAATCTTGTTTTTCAAATAGGGTTTTTTCAAAGATCTTTGTTCACCAGCCAGTCGCAATTGTTGCTGCTGCAACTGCTTCCCCAATTTTCTTTTATTTTTTAGGGCCCCTCCTTCTATTTTTATTTGAAGGCACTCTTACACTAGTTTCCCAACTCAGATAATCCCTCGCACACTTTGTTTTTTCAAAATCTTGAGTAACCACAATTCTTTGCTTTCCGCAACCTCAGTCTTTTCGCATCTTCGACCTTTCCGCAATAAAATTTCTGCGACTCTGTTTCTGCGATCAAGGACTAAAAGTTGCAGAAATCTCCATGTTTCATTTTTGGCTTCTACAATTTACCTTTCCACAATTTTGTGTCCACAAATCTGCTTCCGTAATTACGGATATCCCCAGTTTTCACTTTTGACTTCCGCAATTTTCCTTCCCGCAATTCTTGTTCCATAATTCTCTGAGCCATTGATTTTTTGTGGACTCATCTATAACTGTTGATCTGAGATCAAATACGGGTTTATTCTGGAGCGTTCAATATTTTGTGGATTGCACATTGCAGGTTGTAGATTGCGGAACTGACTTTTCCCGAAGTTGAACTTCCACAATTTCCTTCCCGCAATTCCTTTTTCGCAACTCTTTTGAGCCGTTTATTTTTTGTGGATTTACTCTTGACCGTTGACCTGGGATCAGATGTGGATCTCATCTTATCTTCGCGGATCCATTATCTTCCTTGCACCTTTCTCTTGTGGGATTGTTTCTGGAAATTTAGATCTTTTGCGGATTTGATCTCATCCATTGTTTTTGTATCTCCAGTAGAGCTTCACTTAACCTTGCAGATTTCTTATCTTTCATGCATTTTGACTTCATGAATATTTCCTCATCGTCGATCCATCTTCTTGATATGTTCTGAGACGTCCAATCTTTTCTAAACATTACCATGGACTAATAGGGAACTGAGAAAACTTCTCGAGCTTAAATTAATTGCTACTATTTTTGCCTAATGGGGTACTCTTCACCCTCCATGTAATAATTAACACCTACTAATAGGCTTGAAATTGAGAATGCATAATGAAACAGATGATAAGGTGATTAGTTGCAAGATTACCAGCAAATTATTGTTGCTTTAATATGGAGAAGGAGAAGTTTTATAGAATCTTGTTTAAATGTTATTTCCATATCATATTTATCTCTCATGATGTTTTCATTCATTACATTTATTATCTTTCACCAAATTAGATCGGATCATTAAAGAGAGTGTGAAGTTGACACATGGGAAAGAGATTCATGACTAATAAGTGGCACACATGGAGACACAACAACTTTACTGGTGCTTAAGCTGATAAAATACGACACAACCTCGGATGAAGCTAACAGATGATTTGTGTGTGTTTCTAGTAGGGCAGGTCCCATATAGATTTAATTTCTTATGAAACCGTTTGTATGTTCCCATGGTAAGTGCTAAGAAAAAAGTTTGGGAATTTCTAGGGTTAGGGTAGACCAAAGGTCAAAAAGTGATGAATTCATATTATAATAAATAGGGGTACATAGTATGATAGAAAAGACTTTTTCCTCGCATAAGGGAGACTGGACTATTGTGTAAAAGAACTAATCCTTTGCTAATAAGAAATATCAATTTGTTGGAACAAAGACCTGCATAGAAATTTGCTTGGAATGTGTGGAATTCATCATGTGGAATCTTTTCTTCTTACTTTTATAGAGATCGTTCTAACTTCTTGGAACTAATTCTTTGGTTATGAATGGATACACTGTTTGTGTAAATGTCTGTGTAATGAATGAGTAATAAATGGTTTCATTGTATCAGAGCTATATTTGGTATCCTTTCTAATGTAATGTGAATATTGTGTTGGAACAACTATCTGTTAGACTTATATGAACATTTTGTAGTATATTACTCTGAACTCTAAATTTTCTCCCTGCGGGGATAGGATAGATTAGATTAGTCTTAGATTTAGAAAAATAATTGAGAAGGAAGGAATGGTAAGACGAGAGGTAAGAACCTGCGCATCACCTGTGAGGTTTCTACTCATCAATTATATGCATTTAGGCACTTGCATCTCATCTTTAAAAAGAAAATTACATAAATAGTGGACTGAGTTGTAACCAATAAGGATTTAAACAACTCAATCTATGGTAGCCGGACTGTTAGTCGGATGGATTCCCCACACCAAATGGTGGATGATCTAATTGGGATTGTTTACCAGGGAGAATCCCTACTATAGATACCTAGGATTTTTCCAAGAATCAACAGGTACTTCTCTCTTATATTGCATCAAGGGTGCTTGATGTTATATGTCAAATTGTAAAAGGCATTCTCAACTATCAATCATTATACTAAGGAATATTTGCTAGGGTTTTCTCGCTCACTTTTTAAGAGGGTTTCCCTAGGGTACATACTATGTTATGTATGAACTCTTATGCTTATGGTTGTTCATTGATTTCGAAATACTACAATATTTTTGTAATTAAGATTAAAGATCCAAGTTTAACAAAATTCAATATAAAGGAGCCCGAGGGTGCCATCGAAAAGGGTGCAAGTTCATAGGGAAAAAATAAGTTTTGGGTCACTATGAGCAACTCAACAATTTTAAGGTAAAGGTGATGACCTTACCTTAGTCCAGCGAAGTTCCATAAACATGCTGAATTACAAAGGGAAGAGATTGATTCCATAGGAAACATGAAAGAAAACTTTAAGGATACATTCTTGAAGGTGTCATTGGAGATGGAATATATTCTAAGTGAGTGAGGATGTCATGCCCTTGGATAAAAGGAAACCTTGAGCACCCCTCATACCCATTGAGAATCCTATTGGTTGTTGGCATCATCAGAGTTGGAGTAGGAGCTGGGGAACACTACCCGCTGGTAAGACATAACTCAGTTGGGAAGTAAGACCATGAGTGGGTTAACGCACTTTCCTAGGCATGGTGAGGCATTCCCATGCCCAAGGGAGCACACTCGACATCAAGGTCAAGAAACTTGGGCTAGAATCCCACCCCATGGAAGCATGGGGAACAACATGCTTGGCCAAGGAAGACAACGTATCAAGAAGTCAGGCAAGGAAAAAGGGATCCCAGACTTACCCAACATGAGAGATGTCAATAGCCAACCCAATTAGTGGGAAGTTTTTCCAATTGGATTATTACCAAAATGTTATTTAGCCCACTACATGAAGAGTCACATGTGATGGAGAATTGGTAGGGACGCATCCCTTGGACACCACCCAGACACATATATATTAGACAGGGGTCGAAATCCAAGAAGTCACCAAGGAGCACAACACATAGAATACAAAACACATGACACTGACAACTTGATTTGGAAGCTCGGATTGAGGGGAAGGGCGAGCTAAGTGTTGGGTGTAGTTTGAGGGAGCTAGCTTCTTAGATTCTAGGAGAAAACATGTGTAGTAGGAGGTGGATCTATGGGTGCTACAAGGGAGAAGCTTGTTGTAATATGATTTTGTTGGGGTTTCTTTGTAACAATGTTGCAACCGATTTGGGCACACTACCGAGAAGGGTGCAGTTGTGTACCTCCCAAACTCTTGTAACCATCTCTATTGTATTGTACAGTTGTATCTCAATAAAATTCTTGGGCGCACTCCATTGAGGTGTCTGCACTTGCAAACCTGTGTTGATTCTTTTGTGTATGACTTCTTGTTAATGGCGCACTTTGTTATAATTTAACATTAACCAAGTTTACACATAAGAACAAGTATTAGATGTAGTCTCGCAAACTTGGCCCAGGCTTGGCTCACCACCAAGAGTGGAGTTTGGGCAATACTCCATGACCTAGAAGAAGAAATGAAGCTCAGATCTCAAGTTGGAACACCAACTTTATACCAATTTGTATGTAAGTACGTGGTAAGTACATAAAACTATTGCTAAAGCACAACTTTTTTACTGACATCTCTTTTGTAATAGAGGCTCGATTTCAACAATGGGTTATGTTGTGGAACTTTCCGAGCTATATCAACATAATTAAATTTATAACAAGTTGAGTCGATTAGTTGTAGATTCTATAAGTAGTTTGATTATATCATTATGTAAATGTAATAGTTGTGCTTGTAGCATAGATATAAAGAAAAAGTTTATAATATATGTATAATTAACATAGATTTATGGATGAAATATTGAAAAAGAAGAATTTTTTTGAAATATAATTATGCTATGATTTAATTTTCATATATATATTTTTTTCAAAAATCTAAATTCCATAAATCTAGATTGTTTTCTTTCATTCTAATTACTTTTATAAAATTCAAATCCAAATCATAACAATTTGAACATTATATTTATAAAATACAAATTCAAATCATAATAATTTGAACATCATTTTTATAAAATGCAAATCCAAATCATAATAACTTGAACATTATCATTGGCATTATAATGAAGCTTTGCTATACAATAACTCAAGTTCAAATCTACCCTGCCATAACAAACTCCCACTTAATCCACTAAAAACAAAATAAAATGATTTAAGTGGATTTTTGATATACATCAGACGAGCATACGAGCTTACACTCGTAANTAACCTGCCATAACAAACTCCCACTTAATCCACTAAAAACAAAATAAAATGATTTAAGTGGATTTTTGATATACATCAGACGAGCATACGAGCTTACACTCGTAAGTATTGGAAACTAAATATTAAATTCGAAGAACAATTTCTTTTTTCTTCTTTTCAAACCTTCCCACGATATTAGTAAAACTTAAATAAAACACAAACAGATGATGAAATAACTTTATAATCCCTTATTACCAACGTCGGGAATATGTGTTTAAGGGGTTTCCTTATAATAACCATTGTCGGCTACATATTCTCCGTTGCCAAAGCCAGAGCCCGCTTCGTAGCCATTACCGTTCCCGGAACCAGTGACATAGCCACCACCATAACCTGAACGATTGGCGCCATTGCTTCCCGAACGTCCACCGTAGCCCGAGGCGTATTGATCACCACCTTGCCCATAGCCGCCATTAGAGCCATGCCAATTGGAACCGGAGCCGGAGCCATAAGCTTCACCACGGTAGCCAGATCCTGCACCATGACCATGACCGTTGCCCAACTTCTCTTTATATTCGGCACCTACGTCGTTCCCGACCCCAGAGTTTTCTGAATAGTACTCACCAGCTCTAACTGACTCGGAACGATAGCCATTGCCGGCTTCTTCATAACCAGCTCCGCTGCCAGAACCGGCACGGGAAGCCTCGCTGTCGCCAAATACATACCCATTACCGTTGCCCTGGCCACGGTAGGAACCGTAGCCATTGCCCGAGCCGGCTCCGTAAGCGTTATCTACACCTCTGGTGGTGTAACGTTCTCCGTACCCGGCGGTATTTGATCCGCCATTAGGGTTGTCGTAGGCAGGCTCTTTGTTAAAAAATTTGCTCTCCCTTGCTTCCATGGTACAGACAAACAGACTCCAGACAAGCAAACAATAACACAAAATTTTAGTGGTAGGCGCCATCATCGATTATATCTTCGATGTTAAGTTAGTGAGAGCTAAATCCGGGATCTTGAGCAGACGAGAACACGAGATGGAGAGAAGTAAAGGTTTAATATTTATAGATAGAAATCTCTTCCCGCAATTATAGCTGAAGCCAAGAACTGTTTGCTATAGTCTTTGCATAGTGCGTTCCTACTTGCCTGTGGGTTTTGACGTGCACGACCCGCTCAAGTTGATTTGCATTTATTTTTTCTTGATGTCCACATGGCGTCCATTTTATGCTTTCAACTTCAGCAGCTACAATATGTGAATATGGCAAGGTTTAGAACTGAGAGTGTCAAGTAGAGCCCACAGAGAGAATTAAGTCAAAAAACAACCTTGCAAAGTCCATGATTGAAGCGCACTTCTGTCTTATCCTTCTACTGCATTGACGCTGGTGTGCATACGGGGTTTATATCATCATTTTTTATTAGAAATTCCTACTGCGCGCTGTACTTAGATTTAGGGTATAGTTGTCAGGGCAATCTCCATTCTAAATAACTTCGGATGCTTCGTGGAAATTCTCTTCAATATCTACCAGACCTACCTAATCAGTGTGGATAAAAAATATTTGAAGTTTTTACTGAAATTTGGAATGCGGCTGCCATTTTTGTTATTGCATGATGATGATAAAGAAGAAGCTGCTTGAAAGTATACCAAAAAGTCATCCAAGGTATAGTGCCCACTGCGAACCAGCTAATTCTCTGTTTTTAAAGCTGCAAGCTGTATAATTGATTATTCATAAAGTTGTATATTGATGGTTATTAATGATTCTAATCTCTGCATAAACTGTAGAACTGTTATCATTTGAAACGCAGATTGCGGGTAATCATACCTAACGACATTATCTGGCTGTTGTGAATAGAGGAGCAGAATCAATGCGATTTGAGAATGTAAATCTGGTCAAGTCAATCTATGTAAATATGTTCTTAATTATAACCTTGTTTATACAAAATAAATAATTGGTTTGAGGGGATTGTTGTGATTAGTGAATTCCATCTACCGACCGATGAATATGACAATCCGTGATCGATGGCGGCATTGCGAAAATCCCTCCTTCATTTGCATGTCAATTGTGTCGAAAAGTATTTTATATAAGAAAAGTTACCCATAAATCTCGAACTACTTTTGTCTTATGTAAGGCCATGCTTTTCTTCGTTTTGATTGTCAATGGAAGGTCCATGTTTACACTAGGTTATAACAAGTAGGTCTCGCAATAAAGAATAATTTATGTGTAAGTAATAAGTTCTTTTTATTTTTAAAGGGAAATTGTGGTTTTCTAACATGTTTTTTTTAATATACTTTTTAAAGTTATATTTAATAATAATGTAGGTACATTTTTATAAACTAAATAGCAATCAAATCAATATTTGTTATTTGTTTGTTTTATAAACAAAGAAATTTTATATATTAATTTGGTTTTTATTTGATTGCCGCACTAACTTTGAGCATGGTTGGATTTAAATGTTGTTTTCGAGAAGTATAGTAGATTTAAATGTCGCCTTCCAAAAACAGTGGGTTTTGATTTGAGCCTCCAAGTAAACGAAACCCCTCTCAACTATTTACTCTACCAAAATTTGACTATAATAAGATTATTACAATAATAATTGTTTTATGTTATTTTGTGAAATTAGCTAACTCATTTAAATGAACTCTAACTTATGAAAGTGTTACATAGAGTAAGACCAAAACTTAAATCATGCTCCTGATTTTACTTAAAGTAAAGTCAATTTATATTTCTAAAATATCTCTTTTCTTTATCCGCTTGCCTTATCTTAGTATAGTTTCCTAGACGTTGGGATTAGCTTGAACACTCTTTACCATAAGATTTGAATGAGGTTGTTAGCGAATAGAGAATTTTTATATGGAGCAAACACATTAAATTAAAAATATTTGATTATTGGACTTTTTTTATATTTCGTTTTTTTTCCCGTTATTTCATTTGCTTGATTTTTATTTTTATGTTATTATAAAAATTTAAAAAAAAAAAAAAAAATTGATTATCTTTAGGATTTTCTATTTTCTTTACTTTTTAAATAATAGGAAGAAGGTACGGCAAGAGATAGATTTGTGATCTCTCTTGCGTGACACATTTAAAATATAGGGCCGTCTCATAGCACAACTTATATCGTTAGTAAAGGGTACTCATATTTCTGGATAGCAATATAGAAGTGTTAGGATCAAGGTGTACACTTGTGAACACATATCCTCCCCATTTATTCCCCGTTAGTAATTAAACACTTAATTTACAACTTTATTTCTTTATCTCTACTACATTGATTATTTTGCAAAAAATACTTTTCTTTTATTTAGCTGATGTAGTTTAGTTTGTTTTCATAGTTTATCACTTTCAAAATCCATGATATTCAAATTACAATGAAATAAAGAAATATAATTAAAAAACATCCAAAGATAAGGTTGGCATGTGATGAATAAAGGTATTATACTCTTGGTTTTTTGAATGAAGGTATTACTCTTTGTTATTAGTTGGGTAATGTTTTCGAAGCAAAAAAAATATTTGAAGATTCAAGTTGGACCGACCATTCTCGCTATTCTAAACTAACAACATGTAAATTTAAAAGGTCAATCGTGTAAAGTCAAATTATATAATTAACAAGTTCCACTTCAACATTAATTACAAAATAAAGACACCAACCAAGTTACAAATGATCTATATATAAATGACCTTTATTTTGCTAAAACATATCTATATACAACTAGATGCTAATTTTAACAATTTTTGCATATTTTTTTTAAGTTCACTTTAGTTTTTTTTCTTTGTTTTTACCACTTTCCTAGATTGGGAAATTCTCTTCAAATGTATGTCTATATACAACTAGATGCTAATTTTAACAATTTTTGCATTTTTTAGTTAACTTTAGTTTTTTTTTTTTTTAACCACTTTCCTAGACCGGGAAATTCTCTTCAAATGTATTTTTTATATAATTATTAGTTTGTGATAAACACTAATATGAATAAATATAGGTTGTAAAATGAGTAAATATAGATTATAAATTGTATAATCATACACCATTTTAAATAAATAAAAATCACTTTTGTATTATTCTTTTAGTCAACTTCACGAATGTTCCTTCTTTTAAAACAAATATGATTGATTTTCCTTTTATAAAAAGGCTAACTTACTCGTTTAAAAGGGCATCAATTTACCTTAATATCATCATGTGGAGGGTTATAGGTTTGGAGTACATAGTCTTCCACTCCCTATCTTATAATATTTTCATAAGATTTATATTTATTTTATAGGTGAATTTTGTTATGTATTCAATTAAATAACTTTTAAATAAGGCTATTTGCAAATAATGTTTCACTAACCTATTAGTTTTCTAGGTTGAGATGGAGACATAATTTTTGTAATAATGGGATATGAGATCCAAAATAATTTAGTTTACGGCATTCACATTTAAATGGGTCACATAAATAATAAATGTTAAGAAAATAAGATGGCATGGGTTCATGAAGACACTTGGAAGCTTGTGGAGCCTTTGGGAGACTAGATTCCCAGCACACTTGGTATGATATTCATCCAAATTTGAACACATGGGTATTGTAACGTTATTGGATGGTGAAGTGGTGTAAAATATCATATAATGAGCCAAGGAATTCAAATTAATAAAGGAGAGTAACTCCCATGGAAGAGAAAGAGACTAGAATACAATATGTGCCACTTGGAAGGAGATTCCATGCACTCTATGACAACAAATGATGAAAGATTCTATGACAAGTATGACAAATTCAGACCTGATTGATTACATATGACAAATATGACATGAAAGGGATAAAAATAGCCACCAAGAGGTCAAATTTGGGAGTTAGAGGCATCCATTCGAATTGGGGAAAGAACTAGAGCATGAAGAGGAAGAAAAGTGTCATGAGAGTTACTAAACCACTAAGATGAGTTCAAGGAAGCTCATGGAGGGAAAATTGACCTTAGGAGGCCTCATGAAGTTGATAAAATGATTTCATGAGGAAGGAGAATAGATTTTGACCATTTGTTAATTGGCCTTTTGCAATTTGGAGAGTTTTTGCTTTTCCATTGCATGGTGAGTGTTCACTCTCCCTACTTGTGAACCAATTTCAAGGGAGTTGCGTTTCTTTCCAATTTGGTTGATGGAGAGGCCATTCAAACCTCTCATTGGAGCTTAATGAAGGAGTTTTAGTTACATGTTTAAGGTCCATACAGTGGAATTCTCATCTATCTCCCTATTCTCTCATTCCTTCTTCTCTGTTCCCCCACACTCTCATGTTGAGGGCGCACTTGTTGGGGTGGTGCTTGCACTTTGCTGAAGTATAGTTGATGACCAAGCTTTGATATATGATGTATAACTCCATAATCTCATTTCCATACTCTTTGTAATTCGAAATATCATAAATACACATGTATGAAAGGCTTGCATTTCCATGCACTTGAATAACTAGTTTTCATGGATTTGGCTTCAATATTGAAGTAGTTTTATATCAGATTTGTATGAGGACTTTTCTTTGAGTTTGATGGTGTTGGGGAAGACATATATTATGTAATACTTTTTACTTTCATTCCCATATCTTATTCAGCTCTAAATACAAGAAAATCCTGTGTGAAAAGCTTGCATTCTCATGCCATTGTATCACTAGTTTTCATGGATTTTAGCTTCAATCTTGAAGTAGTTTTATACCAGATTTGTATGAGGGGTATTCTATGAGTTGGATGATGTTGTGAAAACCATATATTATGTATTACTCTGTTATTTCATGTCCATATTCTAAGTGGATCGAAGTACAATAAACTCATGTGTGAAATGCTTACATTCCCATGCCATTGAATCACTAGTTTCCATGACTTTGGCTTCAATCTTGGAGGAATCGTGTATCATATTTGTATGAGGGATGTTCTCTAAGTTCGATGATGTTGTGATAGCCATATATGATGTGTTACTCTGTAATTTCATGTCCCTATGCTCTGTGGGTCGAAATCTAAGAAATTCATATGTGAAATGCTTGCATTTCCATGCTACTAATTCATTAGTTTTCATGTATTTGACTCCCATATTGAATGATTTGTATACAATACTTGCATGAGGGGATTTATATGGTGTTTAACACTGCGGGGGAATTTTTTTATATATTGTACATGGTATCCATATTTCACATCATGATCTAAGCCTTTAATTCTACCTTTCATATGTCAAAATCGAGCTAGTTTTGCAATTTTTACATAAGAAATTTCACTGAAAGTTATCAAACAAATGTGGAACTCTATAACTAGTTTGAAGAACTAATAACCATGTGTAATTACAGTCCATGAGGTCTTATATCAGTCCTCGTACTTTTATTACAAATTTTGGAGGTTCATACATGAGTTGGGAAGCCTAGTTGGTCTACACCCTAGGGGGGATTTCATCACAATTTCCTAGTAATTTTGGCCTTTTTGTCATCATCCTCAAACAAGGTTGTAGAGGTATAAATTCAAATTCAAAGTTTCCATAAACCACCTTGGTATTTTTTGAATCTCACCATACCATTTGCTTTCAAATTCGGGACCAACTGGTGAAAGTTGGAACCCTCTAAAGTCATGACTAGTTAAGCACGAAAATTGCTCGAATTGTACTTTTCTCCAAAATCCCAAGCAAGGAAATTCTAGTGGTATCAAAGCATGTTACTTGCACTTGTGTATTAATACCATCCATTTAAGAAAGTGTTGCATACATGTCTTGGATTCACAATAGACCCACTCTTCCCACTTTCCTTCCTCCTTGGCCAACAAAAGAAGAAATTACAACCATAGATATCGAAGATTGCTACGAGGAGTATCAAAATTTTAGATGGGATATTCGTTAAGGGTGTTCTTTCAAAGAATATATTGTCAAGTATGGATTTAGGAACAAGAAGGAAAATGTTAAATCATTAAGGAACAATCAACAATCCATAAGTATGGAGGAGACCAAGGAGTCACCAAGTTCTATGGGTGGTGAAGTAGAAAAAGTATTATATCAAGAGGATCAAAAGTCACTCCAAAGTGACTTAGAAAAATATGAGGAAACATAACATGAGAATGAAGAAGAGTACCTTGAAACTATTGGATATCATTCCAAGACAAATTATACTATGCAAATGGACCAAAGGGAATCTACTGATGGATGCTTGAACTGTGAAGGAGTACCTATTGATGGGTGCTCACAACTCTATGTTGGTGACATAGAGATCATATTTGAAAATGTTGCTGCAAGAAAAAATTCTCATGAGCATAAATATGAATACCTTGTAGCAGCTAATGAATAACTAAGGTCAACTTCCCCATCACCACTTGAGCTTCAAGAAGTTGATCAAATCAAAAAGAAAGAAGAAGAGGAGGTTCACTCCCATGAACCATCCTTCATTGAAGGGTCTTTGAAGATGAGTGAAATGAATATCCATGAGACCCTTAGCATACTCCATGACACTAAAGCATTGGTATCAAATTCTTGTTGGAAATTTTCTTCATTGGAGGAGCCATCCTTCCTTGAAGACATGGATTATTTAAAGAGAAATGTGCACAATCGAAGGTAATTTCATATCTTTGATTTTTTATATAAAAAAATTCATTGATATTAATGAATGGTTACATGAAGGATACTTTAATAATAATGAGGATATTCATAAGCTCAAAACTCAAAATGAGAAACTTCTTAAGAGGTTGCAAGATACTTGTTATTCCTCCTATGTTTCAAATTGTCATATGGTAGATTGCTTGGAGGATTCTCATGCCATGAGGGATCATGAGAGACATGAAAAAATGCAGTTTATTAATGTGTTTGAAGATGAGCTTGATGATAGGCAATCGATTTTTGTGGTGGAAGAGGAAATTGAGCTGCATCTTTAAAATGGTTACACACTTTTTGAAGAAGTGCATGCTTCCACTACCTTGGAACAAACCTATGAGGAATGTTTTGCATTTTTTAGGGAGGTGAATGTTCCTACCCCTATGGATCCTTCACATGATGAAAATTTTTCACTTTCTGATCATTTGGGTGAGTTGGTTCTTTCTCCTACATCCTACACTTCCAAATTTTGCAGCATTCATCCTAATGAAGTATGGGAGAAAGGTTCCCTTTTTATGGTGCCATGTGAGGACTATGAAACTCATGTCTCTCCTTTTGATGATGACATAAATAGAGCACATTCTTATTTACATTTGCAATAAAAATATTTGCTCATCATGATGACATACATATTCATGGTTGCATTGATGAGACTTCTTTAAGCCACTTGAAGACTTCATGTTTTCTTTGCTCCTTATTTGGTTCATATTTTGGTGGAGGTTCTTCATTCACTTCTTGGGTAAAAGAAAACATGACTGATTATCTTGATGCACATTATATTTTTTGGAGAAACATTATGGGACATGCGATCCTTAGCTATGTCATTGGGGTAGATATGATATAATACTTGATGCTTGTGTGTATGGGCCACATGATGATCTACTTACTTGGATGTACAAGCACTTTCATGATTCTTTGATGAGGTACCTTCTTGATGTACATTTGTATGATGTTGTTATGTACTTTCATGATCTATATTTTGTACTCATGATGTTTGGAATGGTGCAATACAAGCAATGGGATCCTATAATTTCTTGGTTTCATCTCACTTGGAGTAGTAGTTTGATTGTTGGTTTGAGACAGAAAACCAACCTTCAATTGTTTTAGTTCATCTTTGTAGAACAGTGTTCCAGTTTCCTATGTGGGATACCTTTTGAGATATGGATTCAATTTTCACATGCTTGGTGTTCATGGAATTTCATCATAGACATTTCACACCATGCATGTATTAGGATCATATGGGACCCTGGGATCATTTTTTGTCTCATTGGTTTCAATTATGGGGGCAACAAGCAGCATTGGAGATTTAGTCACCACTTGAGAACATGATTGTAATCATAGTAGTGCAGCAGAAAGCATGGTGGTTCCTCTTTGAATTTTTCTTGGAATATTAAGAAACTCAAAGTTTGTAAACTCAGTACCAATGCCAAAGAATTATACAGAAGCAAAAGGGGGTGAAAGTTCATAAAATATTTCCAAAATATGGAGGTAAATATTATTTGTGCAAATTGTTTTTATGGATTTGATTAATCCTTTTGGTTTTAGTGGTGATATTACATGATATATAAATATGTACAATCCACATCCCTTTACTTTTGGGAACAAAAAATTGCGGTACATGAGTGCCACTACTTGAATTGCAGCTAAAGAAAATTAATGAGCAGAACCATAAGAGAGCACTTGGTGCAAAGGAAGGAGTACCAAATTAGGATGCAACTAGGGAATACGAAAAAAATTTGAAACATAAAAACTTTGAATTGGTTGAGGACACTAAATGTTGAGTGGGAAGGACTATCATGTCCCCAATTAAATAATTTCCAAATAAGACTATTTGGAAATAATGTTTCACCAACCTACTAGTTCCCTAGGTTGAGATCGAGACATAAATTTTGTAATAAAGGGATACGGGACCCAAATGGACTTTAGTTTACCATGTTCCCATTTAAATGGGTCACACAAATGATAAATTATAATAAAATAAGGTGGCATGGGTTCATGAAGACACTTGGGAAGCTTGTGGAGCCCTTGGGTGACTAGATTCCCCTCACACTTGGCATGATATTCATCCAATTTCAAACACATGGGTAATGTAACGTTATTGGATGGTGATGTGGGGTAAAATATCATATAATAAACTAATAAATTTGAATTAGTAAATGGGATTAACTCACACAGAAGAGGAAGAGACTTGAAGACAATGTGTGCCACTTGGAAGGAGATTCCATGCACTCTATGACAACGAATGATGAAAGATTCTATGACAAGTATGGAAAATTTAGACCTGATTGATAAAATATGACAAATATGACATGATAAGGATAAAAATAGCCACCAAGAGTTCAAATTTTGGATTTATAGGAAGCCATTCGAATTGAGGAAAGAATTAGAGCATGAAGAGGAAGACAAGTGGCATGAGAGTACTAAACCACTAAGATGAGTTGGAGGAAGATCATGGAGGGAAATTCGACCTTAGGAGGACTCATGAAGTTAATAAAAGGATTTCATGAGGAAGGAGAATATATTTTGATCATTTTTTAATTGTCCTTTATAATTTTGGAGAGATTTTGCTTGTCCATTGCACGGTGAGTGTTCACTCTCCCTACTTGTGAGCCAATTTCGAGGGAGTTGGATTCCTTTCCAAGTTGGTTGATAGAGATGCCATTCAGACCTCTCATTGGAGCTTAATGAAAGTGTTTTATTTGCATATTTAAGCTCCATATAATGGAATTCTCATCTATCTCCCTATTCTCTCATTCCTTCTTCTTCGTTCCCCCACACTCTCATGTTGAGGGTGCACTTGTTGGAGTGGTGCATGTGCTTCATTGAAGTATAGTTTATGACCAAGATTTGATATATTATGTATGGATTTGTAATATGATTTACATATGATATGTAATTCGAAATATTAGAAATACATGTATGAAAGGCTTGCATTCCCATGCTCTTGAATAACTAGTTTTCATGGATTTGGCTTCAATATTGAAGTAGTTTTATATCATATTTGCATGAGGACTTTTATCTGAGTTTTATGATGTTGCGGAAGCTATATGTTATCTAAGAATCTGTAATTTCATTCCCATATCTTATTCATCTCTAAATCCAGGAAACTCCTATGTGAAAAGCTTGCATTCTCATGCCATTGTATCCCTAGTTTTCATGGTTTTTGGCTTCAATCTTGAAGTAGTTTTACACCATATTTGTATGAGGGATATTATATGAGTTGGATTATTTTGTGACAACCATATATTATGTATTAATCTGTAATTTCATGCCCATATTCTCCATGTCTCTAAATGCAATAAACACATGTGTGAAAAGCTTGCATTCTCATACCATTGAATCACTAGTTTCCATGACTTTGGCTCCAATCTTGGAGGAGTCTTATATCATATTTGTATGAGGGATGTTATTTGAGTTTGGTTATTTTGTGAAAGCAATATATTATGTTTTATTCTTTAATTTCATGTCCCTATCTTATGGGGGTCGAAATCCAAGAAATCCATATGCGAAACTCTTGCAATTCAATGCTACTAACTCACTAGTTTTCATGTATTTGACTTCCATATTGATGAGTTATATAAAATAATTGTAAGATGGGATTTATATGGTGTTTAATACTGTTTGGGAAACAATTTTTATGTTATATATTGTCTCTATATGTCACATCTTGATCTGAGCCTTTAATTCTACCTTTCATATGTCAAAATCGAGCTAGTTTTGTAATTTCCCCACAAGCATTTTCAATGAAAGTTATCAAATGAATGTGGAACTATATAACCAGTTTGAGGATATAATAACCATGTGCAATGAAATTCCATGAGGTATTATATCAGTCCCCATACTTTTATTACAAATTTGAGAGGTTCATACATGAGTTGGGAATCGCAGTTGGCCTACACCGTACGGGGGATTTCATCAAAATTTCCTAGTAATTTTGGCCTTTTTTCATTATCCCCAAACAATGTTGTAGAGGTATAAAGTCAAATAAAAAGTGTCCATAAACCACCTTGTTATTTTTTAAGGCTCATTATACCATTTCCTTTCAAATTCGGAACCATTTTGTGAAAGTTGGAACCCTCTAGAGTCATGACTAGTTAAGCATAGAAATTGCCTGAATTTCAATTTTCTCCAAAATCCCAGGCAGGGACATTTCAAATTTATTCCATCAACATTTAGAGATATCTCCAATGGATGCTCTTTCCATGGCCTCCCTATAGTATTTCTTCACTTATGTAACAACAAGCTTTGTATGGAGGTTAAATTTATAAAACCTATTTTTTATTAATTTTTATAGCAATGTCACATGTAGAATATTACTAATTAATATTATTATTATTTTTAATTGTGTCAGTATGTTATAACATTATAGTGAATATTATTTTCTTTTATGCACCAAATTATACAAAATGTAGCATTATCAACATCTAATAAAGCTTTATATATTTTTCCTATATTTACATTTCATAGTGTAACATAACATTGAATTTATCCTGATGAAATAACTTAAGTGGTTGAGTGTTGTACGATGTGAGTAGAAGGTCTTGGAGTCAAATCCCTGGGTGGATATATGTTGTTATACAAGGGCCTCACTCGATGTCCCCATTGGGTTAGCTCTGTAATCAGAGTGAATGGGGTGTGGCCCCTTCAGGTCCCCCACCCTTGATTTCTTCACATGGATGTAACATCCCCACTGGGGAGTTTGTGAACCACAACCTAAAAAAATAAAAGCACACAACATTGAACTCAACCATGCTATTACTTTGGACTTTCACAATGTTAAACAATTTTGAATTACTTCTTAAATTGTTTATATTGAAATGTCATAATGTCATATAACATCCAAGTCAACTACATGATGGAGGTTAATCTTACATTGTGAAACAACCATTAAGACACACAACAATGCCATATAACCATTTCTAGAACACGATAAAACAAAATAGCCATTTATAAATGTACAAGGTGGAAAAATCATTAATGAACATCACACTAAGACATAACCTTTCAAGAATATCACAATGTGACAATAATTGATCTTCATTGCAATTAAAATAAAATGAATTCACCACGTGACATAACCATTGAGGAGCATGACATAAAATTATCAACACATTTATCTCACATTCCCACATAATATTGAATTCAACATCTTATTATCATAAATAACATAATATTGCAATCAACCTAAATGTCATATGTCTCGTTTTCTTAAATACCTTAGATATGAAAATATTATCACATGAAAAATATCCAAGAATAATATAGAAATTATCCATACTCTTTTAGTATCAAAAACCTTTATGCATGGGAACACTATAAAATTGGTCCTTTGATGAAAGGAAAGTATGTAATGTCCCAAATTTGGCATTGGGTCACAATGGCCAAATCACACTTTCCATATTCATGAAAGTTGTCAAATGTATGCTAAAAGTCAAATAATTGCCAAGGAGGAAAATCACTAGTTTCCTAGGTTGGGGGTGAAAGATTTGAGATTTGGAATAAGGTGGATAATAAATGATGTTTAGAAATTAGAAGGGGATAAATATTTAATAATTGATCTTATTAAATAAATACAAGAAAAAATTGAAGTGGTAATAGAGCAAGAAGACACATGGAGACTATGGGGCCCACACTAGCTAGAATTCCTATGTTAAATGGTATCTTTCTCTTGCAAATTCTAATATATGGGAAGCCTAATGTTTTTGGATGGATTATAAGGCTAATATACTTGTCCATATACTTCATAGGTCTAATTTGGGATGAATTGTAACTTACATGGGAGAGGAAGAGCCAAATGGGAGTTTCATGGACACTTGGCTAGATTCCCCTTACATTTATGACAGCGATGACACCAATGATGGAGATTCTATGACAGTTATGACCCAAGTCAGATCTGAAGGCTAAGATACTGACATACTGACATGTCAGGCTTGAATAGAGCATCTTGGAGGTCAAAATTGGGAGTTGGAGAAATCCAAGAGGCTCCTACTCAAATTTGGAAGAAGAGGGAGGGTGAAGAGAGAGGCCACATGGCATAGAATGAGCGGCCACACCAATTCGACTTGGATTTGGTTTATGGATGGATTTGGAATCTTAGAATACCAATAATTTTTATAAAATAAAGGGATCATCCATGAGAATAATATTTTTCTCATTTGTGAAATTGTCATTTGTGAATTGTGAGAGCTAGTGGATGACTAGTTTTCTTGCTTAAGCCAATTTCGAGGGTGAAAGATTCCCATCCTAGTTGGTGTTTGGGAAGGCCACTCAGGTATTTCATGGAGCTTTAATGGAGTATTATTTGCAGGTGTAATATACAGTAAATAATATGGATTATTCTATTGCAGCACTCTCTCTCAACTATTTCCAGTTTTCACACCATATTCATCCCGATGGAGGGATTGCGCTTTGGGTGAGCTATTGATCTCTTTGGGGAATATTCTAATGCTCATTATCTTATGTTATGATTTATATGCTCTGCATTTCATTTCTAGAAGACTCTTAGGTCGAAATACCCAAAATAATTCATGTAAAAATGTTGAACAATGAAGAGATAGTGTCATTTCCCCACTATCTTGTTGTGAACCATTGCAATGCTGATGATTTCGAATTGGGAGAGAATTTCATTGTCCATTTATGATTGGAATCAGTTCAATATTCTTTTTTATTCATTCTCAGAAAGTTTCAAGTCGAAATTCCCAAGATTTGTATGTCAAAATGACTTTTAATGAGGAAACAATGACCATTTCCACTCTATTTTGATATATGCCATGGTAATGATTATTATTTAGAATAGAGGAATGTATCTCTGATAAATGTATAATGTATGGACTTTAATTAATGTTTATTTCAAGTCTCATGTTCAGTACTTAAGCATTGGAATCCATTTTACTCATTTTTATTGCATTGGGAGAAGATTTGGTGCATTTTCCCCAAGGGTCGAAATTATGACTTGGGGGTTGTTTTGGAAAGAGTCATAACAGACTGTATAAACTGAACCACGATGCATATGAGAATTTGAAAAGGTCCCTTACACATACCCAGCCTCTGTTCAGAAATTCAAGTGACTTTGGGATCATTTGTGAAGCCATTTCTGACAATTACCTAGGGGGAATTGGAGCCCCAATTTGCTAGTAAAGACTCCTACTTTGAACATAACATTAAACAAGTTTGAAGAAATAATTGGGAGGTCACAAAACATACATGAGCATGATATTTAAGTTATATTATCAGTCATGTACCTTCAGAGAAAATTTGGAAGCATTTGGGTCAATTTGGAGGTCTAGACATCAAAACTAGTCAAGAGCCAAAATTGTGAAAAAATGGGAAAGTTGGGCATTTTAATAAAATTACAAAAAGGGTACATTACAAAGTACTCATGTTCACTTTCCTCTTTGAGGGGGATATTTCCTATGAGATAAGATCCAAATAAAAAGTACTCGACACAAGGTTCATAAGGAGGAATACATAACTTTTTATATGTAAAACGAGGACTCTAACCATAACAACCACCTAACTACCTAGTGGACCTTACTTAATGAGTTCCCATTACATTTGTTTAAATAATAACTACCATGGTGGGATTTATTTAATATTAACAAACATAGTGGACATAGTCCACCTTATATTGGATAGACTTCACTATGATAACTCTAATGGTTCCTTTATCCCCTCATGACACCCCTAGGGAGGATTATAATAGTATATCCCCATAGAGAAGCATTTCCTTAATGCTCTATGTGAGGAGGTAAAAACATAAAAAGGTCTCATGGACAAATGTTGACCTTGGCGCTGATGTTGGCCAAGGAACCAAGGTCCCCTATAAAATTATGAGCCACCATGCTAAAGTATTCTAACAAGATCCATCTTAAGCTTGGGTCCCATGTCTGAGTGCTAACTTTCATAGTGAAGTATCTAATATTGCATGTGAAATGATTAATTGCAATATCAAAGTAGTCTAAGGGACTCATCCATAAACTTGTGTCCAATGTCTATGTGGTCTAGTTGACACCTCATTGATGAAACCTAACCTCCATAAACCCTTGAGTATTATGATTCACATGACCATGATGGTTATGTGTGTTCAAATAAGTAAAAACAATAGAAGAAAACGTAGCCTCTCTATAGCAATAAAAAGGATGGATCTAAGAGGAACTTTACTACCATAGATTAATCATACTTGAAATTAATAAGTGCCACTTGTTGTTGTATTCCCTCCATAATTTTATCCTTGTATGGTGCAAAAGAGTAATAAAAATAATATGGAAATAGTTCTATTCCCAAAAAATCACAACTATCCATATACCAATCCTGATAAGAATGTTCTAAATCATACCATGTATATATTTCTCAGTTATACTCTTTAATGCTTAAATAATATTTGGTATTTATAGCAAAAGCTAGCCTAATTCAATTCATATGTAAAATGTTATGGATATTCCACTGGAATAGTTCATCACAACAAATCTTATAACTTAGTTCTTTTTTTATTAGCATATTTTTATTGAATGTTAAATAATAGGGATCGAAACAAGAATAAATAGAGAAAATAAGTACATAATCCACATAATAATGTAAGATATGCCTTGGGAAAACTTACTATGGGGAAAATCCCCACCACAAATGAGGATTATGTCTTTCTCTTCATATCCAAATGCAAATACAAAGGAAATGGAAATCTCTATAGAGTTACCTACGACTATGTGTTCATAAAGGATACTACATTATCTCCCATATTTTTTTTTCTACTATAATATCCACTCCCATGATGTTGCTCAGTTATCTAACAACACAATACATCAAAAGAATGGAACCCATTCTTCTCTTAAAGACCTAGTATTTAACATAGGGTTAATTTTAGGGTTTCTGCATACCTCAACAACTAACTAAGGTTAGGGTTTTGTAATTTATAGAATGTTCTTCAAATTCCACACATCACTAGCTCCACATGTGTGAGAAATTAAAGCTCTCACGGAATATCTTTGGTACCATGGTGGTCAACTAGGTAAGTCAACTTTTGGGAGGCATAACTTCTTTAGATGAACTTTGAATGAGGGGATTCTTACACCATTATAAAGTTACCTGTGTATAGAATGAGGAAAAGGTTTTTTTTTGTTTTACCAAAAACTAACATTTAAATCCTCAAAATGTCCCTAAAATGTTTTAGAAGTCCTTTTTGTCTAAAAAGTGATACCTACCCCTAAAGTGGACCCTATAAGCTAATTCATCCAATATTCTGACCCTTAAAGCTCCAAATAGGTGAAAATGTATATATTGAGCCATTTCTGATGACACCTCCCCATTTTGGGAGGATTTTGGTCCCCAAAATATTTTACTAAAGGAGTTCAGGAAAATTTTCCTCTACCTTTTCCTTGGAGTACCATCTAGCCTTGCCTAGAAGTCGTCCTTTCAACCCCACCTTCTAGAGTTCATACTGTCCCCTTCTGGTAGTTCTTGAATTCTTTTGCAATAGTGTGTCTTCTGCTGACTCTTCTTGTTCCTCTAGTGATAAGTCCTTTACAGAATTTAAGAACTTCTTAGGTTCCTTATTTAACATGGAAGGTTCATAAAAAATCATATTTTCCACATTCAATATGGAGTAAAAGTGCATTTATGGAGGTAGATTGAGTCTATAGGAATGATCTCTCTCCTTCTCCAATACATCAAAAGGGAAATACCTCATAACCTTGATCTTCTTACCATGACCTTGTAATATTTCCTTATTCAAGTGTAACCATATTATATCTCCCATTTTGAATTATTTTTCAACCTTGGGCTAGTCATGCCTTCCCTTGTATTTAGCTTGTGACTTATTCAATGACTGGTGTACTTGCAAATTGATCTTCCTAATATTAAATATGAATTTTTAATCTCTAAAATGATTTAACCATGGTGTCTTCCTTCACTCCCCCTTATTGTCCATAAACAACATCTATAGATGAAAGTGGCAAGTTTCTAAACAAGTTTCAAAATGTGACTTACTAATGGAAATGGGTCGATCCATGAATTGCTTCATGCTCTTTGGAAAGTGGGTTTGCAAAAATATGTGCATAAAACCCACGATTGAGCTATTTTTAAACCCTCAATCGAGGTTCAAATACCTCGATTGAGGGATTAAAAAAAACTCGATCGAGTGCTTAATAATACCTCGATCGAGGGTTTAATATAGATCATGATCAAGTGATATTTTAAACTACATATATAACAACAAAAAACCATGGCTTATTCCACCGCATCTCCACTAAAAGAAATGGGTTATAGATATAATATATGTGAGATTGGTGTTTATAGATGTGTTTGAAATCATGAAAAATATGAAGAAGGGTCCCTTACATCCATTTTTCATGATTTCAGTCACATCTATAAATCCAATTACTCTTTGACAATTTACTATTACTCACAAGAATCATTCTTGTTGAAATTATGTTTTACTAAATTTGTTTATCTTATAATTCTATGCTTGCTTTTAATTGAGTTTATCTTGTAATTATATGCTTGATTTTAATTGAATTTGAAGAGCTTGATCTTGTGAAGGTTTTAAATATCAACAAATTTGTTAATTTATAAGGGCATTCACATAGTTAATAGTTGTAGGATAAGCTAAAAATACTTATTTGATATGATATTTTACAAACTTCAATTAAAAAAAAATTAGGTTACCCATATTCATGTGTGCACATGAATATGGGCATCAAGAAAAAAATTTAATCAAGCTTTCAAAATCTTGTTTTAAGAGTATTGTTTAAAGTTGTACCTATATATGATAGTTTTGGAAACTAAACATAGTATGTTAAAAATGGGGATTGGGTTTTTGTTTTTGTTTACTTTAAACTCAAAATATAATTGATATTTAAATAATGATGTGTAATTCCAAATGTAATTAATTTAAATTGTAAGTGCACAATGAATTTTCAATTGGAATTCCAATTGAAAATTCAATGTTTACTTACTATTTAAAAAATCAACTTAAATTACAAGAACTGAAACAAAACCTCGATCGAGGAAATATTGCAATCAGGAGCTTAAAAAGACCTCGATTGAGCGATTTACATAGAACTAGATCGAGTTCTTTTAAATCCCTCGAACAAGGTATTTAAAAACCTCGATTGAGGTATTAGCTCTATCAAGGGCATTAAAAACATGCTTATGGCCCTTTTTTGTAGAAAGGAAATTTTGTGTGTCGCTCAAGGGATTAAACTATTTCATTAAATGGACATTAATGGGTGGACTTGATACCATTCGATTCATCAACGAATCCTATATTTAGTGACATATGTATTAGGTTTTTTTATATTTGTATGTCATTTTTTTTTATTTTCTGTTAAAGCTTACCCTAAAAAACGTTGTCAACAAATTCGAATGAGCTCAAAGATAAATCAACAACATTCAAAATGCACATCCAAAAAATTTGAAAAAATATACAAGCACCACATCGATACGTCCTCCTCAAAAGGGTACTTTTAGTTTTGCAATTTATGTAAACAATCAAAATATTTGGCACATGCACACACATGTGTGAAAAATGTGAGTGAAGTATTCATTGGTTAGTTTCAAAAATTAATAATAAATATAACTTTTCAAGAAAAAATAAAGGAAACATATGTAATCATGGGTGCATTGTGTCTAAATCATGTTCAAATATTTCATTTGTTTTTACATCATTAACTTACCATTAAATTATTGTGCACACACACACACACACAAGGCACTTATTAATTGCTCTTCAAATTTCAAAGGACACATGTTTCATTAAATGTAAATTTTACACATTAAATGACATTAGTATATTTTAAAGAAAATATCATTGGAAAACCAACATATTTCTCTACATTTTATTTTACAACTTCATGTCGAAATTCATATGGAAAATTTGAGTTTTGAGAGCTTCAATTTAATACATGGGTAAAATTTCCATTTTGCATCGTCATATTTGGCCAAAAATAATTATATGTCCTCATGGAATAACCTAAATGTGGATTTCTCTCTTATAAGAGTGTTGAATTTAGCTCAAGTTTTCATCCCAGGTCTTTAGATGCTTCTTATTGTAACCCCTTAAAATATGCACCAAATTCATGTTGACTACTTTTGTTGTCCATCTATATGTGAATGGAATGTTGTAAATATATTTAAATTCATTTCCTTTTTATCCCAAATTAGTATAGAAGGCACCGATAAATTTTGTATCATTGACTGAGATGATGCTCTTGTGTATAACAAAGTGCACCCAGACCTATTCAAGAATTTTTTTTTACTTCTTTTACTTTGATGGTATTTTTACAAGGCATAAGAAACCACATCTTATTGAAGTTATCAACTACCAAAAATAAATATTGCTGTCCCTTACTATTGTCTAGAAGACCACCCATAAAATCCATGGATATGATCTCCCATGGCCTCATAAGAATAAGTAAGGGATGATATAGACTTTGCTTCCTATTACTGGGATTGCTTGTACATCAAAGTATGCATCCTTTGATAAAATGAGATACATATTCTTACATTTGAGGCTAGTGAACATACCTATGTAAGTTTTAAACACGTTTTAAATTGTCTTTCCTACACAGAAAGGCCCTACAACTTTGGATTTGTTCGCCTCTATGATAACATGCAATATTTCTCCTTTAGGTACACAAATATTGTCAATATTGTAGAGTAACCTATCCTGTAGATGACAATCAGCCTTTCTTTCACCTTCTTATACATTGAATTGGGCTTGTAGTTGCTAAAATACCTCCTTGAAGTCCTCATCTTCTATGTAATCCTCCATGTATGCATCATGGGTGAAAAGATCCATATGCATATGAGTTCCCAACATTGTGATCTTAGTTGTAGGTGGTATTTAGAGCATGTCTTCTAGATTTTTTATACTGGCCTTCTTATACTGTATGATTAGATGGAATTGTTGTAAGAATCCCATCCATTTATAATGTTTGGTCTATTGTATCTTATGATGGGCCTAAAAATATTGTAATGCATGGTGATTAGTGTGAATGATGGTCTCCTTTCCCATTATATAGTGCTTACACTTCCTAACAACTTTAACTATGACAAAGAGTTCCTTATCATACGTAGAGTAGTTTAGGACTTCCCCATGAAATGTTTCAAAATGATAACATACTACCCTCCCTCCTTGCATCAAATCCACTCCCATAGCATACCCACTTACATCTCTATCCAATTTGAAAGGATTCTACAAATTAGGTGATGTGAGAATTGGTGTCTAATTAATCTTTTTCTTGACCTCTTCAAAGGCCTTTTGTTTATTATTCACCACCTAGAACCCTTGTTGTTGGCTGTTATGGCATGGAGAGGTGCAACCACAACCGAATAGGTAAATATGGACTTTTGAAAGTATTATTCCTCCCACCAAAAGCTCATGACTTCAATTACATTTATAGGAGTTGGTCACTTAGTGATGGACTCCATCTTTGTAGGTTCAATATTAAGTTATCGTCCACCAATAACATACCTCAAATACACCAAGGATTGCTGAAAAAAATCCCATCCATTTATAATGTTTGGTTTATTGTATCTTATGATGGGCCTAAAAATATTGCAATGCATGATTATTAGTGTGAATGATTGTCTCCTTTCCCATTATATAGTGCTTACACTTCCTAACAATTTGAACTATGACAAAGAGTTCCTTATCGTATGTAGAGTAGTTTAGGACTTTCCCATGAAATGTTTCAAAATGATAACATACTAGCCTCCCTCCTTGCATAAAATACACTCCCATAGCATACTCACTTACATCTCTATCTAATTTGAAAGGATTCTACAAATTAGGTAATGTGATAATTGGTGTCTAATTAATCTTTCACTTGAACTCTTCAAAGGATTTTTGTTTATTATTCACCAACTAAAACCCTTGTTGTTGGTTGTTATGGCATGGAAAGGTGCAACCCCAACCAAAAAGGTAGCTATGAACTTTTGAAAGTATTATTCCCCCCCCGAAAGCTCATAACTTCACTAACATTTATAGGTGTTGGTCACTTAGTGATGGACTCCATCTTCATAGGTTCAATATTAAGTTATCATCCATTGATAACATACCTCAACTACACCAAGGATTGCTGAAACAATTCATAGTTCTTAAGGTTTTCCAACGATTGACCTTTTCTCAAGGTGTCCAACACTTGCTTGAGATGTGGGATATGCTCTTTCCAAGTATCACTATAACCAACATGTCAGCTAGATATACTATAACAAAATAATTTAAGAAAGGGTGTAATATATCACTTATCAAACACATAAATGTAGCTGATGCATTTCATAAACCAAACATAATTACTGACCATTCATATAGACCTTTCCTATGGTTGAAGGTGGTGTTCTAGGTGTATTATTCCTTTACTAGCACTTGGTGGTATCCTGATTTGAGATTCAACTTGGTGAAGTACTTGGAATGCTACAACCATCCCAATAGATAATCAATCATGGGTATACAGTACAAAATCTTGAGTGTGATCTTTCTCAATGCTCTGTAGTCGAGGCACATCCTACAAGTTCCATACTCCTTGGGTACTTTGATGATAGATGATCCTCTGAGGTGAGGTGCTTCGAGGGATCATGCCCTTCTCCAACAATTGTTGGAACTACTTCTTTACTTCATCTGCTTCTATGACAACCTATCTATACAGTCTAATGTTCAACAATGGAGAATGTGGAAATAGTTGTATCGCATTCTCCACCCATCTCTTAGGATTATTCCCATGAGGATCTTAGAACACTTCTTTGTATGCTTGTAAAATGATCTCCGACTGGCGTTTGTTCTGATTGGCGGATCCCTCTAGAAATGCCTTAACTTTTACCGATTCACCTTCTTATTGGTGTGGATCAACAAATTTAATAATGCTCGATGTTGCATAGCTGCAATGTTTGATGTTGCATTTCCATTCCCATTAAATATTGTTAACCTGCCATCTCTCCAACATTACTCTCATGTCCCTTGTTCTTCCAATGCTATGCTAAAATTGCTGCAATTTCCCCCCTAAAAAAATGTGTCTCACTCCACCCTATTCTTGGATATGCATCTGTTGACCTGCAATTGTGTTGAGTTTTTTATGATGAAAGTTTTCCATGCTTTATCGTGCCAGTATTTTCTTGTTCTGTAAATTACTATGACAAAGTTTAAAAGGGGGTAATTATAGTTGGGTTATTAACCCTCGCTATGGTCTCTATTGTGTAAGACCATCTTTTGGTGGCTTGGGAGATTAGGGGTGAGGTAATCATGTACTGTGCTTTGAAAGTTTGGTTTAATTAAAAATTGGTTGTGGTTGAAGGATTTCATGAGATAAAGAGAGATGTTCTTTGGGTTGCAATTTTTCATATTTTTAGTTATAATGAATTTTAAAATTTCAATCCGATCTCTTCCATATTTTTCTGTAAAGTGATGATTCCAATAATACATAGTAATTCATTCATTGATGTCTACATTTCTATATTGATGGTGGTATCATAGTCAGGCACTATATTGCACTGGGGTTTCCTACAGTGATTCATAAGGTATTAGGGGTTTCATTTAAAAAAGAAAAAAAACATAGCTTCCAAACCTGGTAAAAATTGCAGAAACATGCTAAAATTTGAGAGCCTTGAATCTTGTCCAATGTATTGAAGCATACAAAACAATCAACATAAAACAAGTCATTCACATCCTTCCAACAGACATTGAGATGGAAGATGAAATATAGGAAGTTGAGATGACCTTCCACATGACCCATCAAGTGAATGACCAAGTAGCTAGTCACCAATGTGTAGCAAGAGGTGAAAATAGTGCCAAACATGGTGACGAATAAACTGCATCAAGTCAATTTAGGCCATATATTGAAAGAATACAATGCTTATAAATACTTTTTCATGCATATGTTATATATAGCCAAATGAAAGAGCAAGGGAATCTTGTTTTTGTATAAGAGTGAGTGAGCCGTAGATCTTGAAGGATAACATCGCTTGGAATTGAAGTGAATAGTACATTTTTCCAATTTAGAAAAATTCACCTTACCCCTCGTTGTTGTTCTATGTCCATGTGCATCTCCATTATGAACTATGAAAAATGACATCAAGAAGTTCTTCTCTATGGTAGTAAAAGTTGTAGTGTTGTAGCAGTATAATCCTACCCTTACCTATGCTATTGTAAATTACTAAATCCAATTTAATACAAGCTGATAAGATAAATTTAATTTTATCATGACAAATCACCTTACCCCTCAATGTTGTTCTGTGTCCATGTACATCTCCATTACACCTTATGAAAAATGGCATTAAGACACTTCTTGTTTATGGAAGTAAAAGTTGCAGTGCTACATCATATTAATCTTAAGTTTGTGAGAACTAAGTTTTAAGGTGTATGCAAAATGTTGAAAAACTCAAAAAAACTAAAATTTCCAATGATCATGAATAAAACAAAATTTTCCAGACTTCTTTCATAATTCTCTAAGTTGCATTTTCATAGTTTGTTCTTATAAGTGTTGAATCAATTTAGGACTACCTTATCCATGCACTCTTTTGGTTGAATTGTGCATCTTGAACAACATCTACACCGAATTAAAAGTTGTTGGTTTGTTCTTGAGGTTAGACCATGAGTCTCCTCTCCCTCCAACTATGCATTTTTCCAATCAACTACAACAATATATTGTTGGGCTTGCACATTTAATAAACATACGTTTAAAACTCAACTATCATAACATATTTGTAATTGACTGATGTTGAGTTGATCTTATAATTTTTTAGAGTTCTGTTAGATTAGTAGAATTAGTGTATTGGGGATAACCATTTCAATTCATAGGTTGAACCTCAGCAAACAGAGAGCTACATCAACACATTCGAAGATAGTGCTCTTGTTTCCTTATTGAACATTGAACTAGCCACTTGCAAATAAACCAAGCAGTGTACCAATATGAGAATAAAAAAAAAGTTATTTTTCATACATGGGTTCCTTTTCTATCTTGATTATGAGATTGCATAGGAGCCAAGTTGTTTTCTAGTGAGGCCCTTTTAATGATTAGGAAGGAAGTTTTGGAAAAGTGTTATGGTAATATTTGTAAGAAATTTTTGTGACTAGCATATAGTTCT
Source organism: Pseudotsuga menziesii (assembly GCA_001517045.1). Lineage (NCBI taxonomy): Eukaryota > Viridiplantae > Streptophyta > Pinopsida > Pinales > Pinaceae > Pseudotsuga > Pseudotsuga menziesii. Next base: position 97,968 of record LPNX010290071.1, read on the forward strand.
TCCACCAGGTACCAATGTCGCATGATAAGCTTTCCTTCTAGGACCAGCAAGAATTAAAGAACATGGTGCAGTTTGAGTCACTTGCTAGTTCGACATGTCAAAGTATTAATTATGTTTTAAACACAATGGATAATAGATACCAACTGAACATGAGGGACATTGAGATAAAATGTGGTTAAGAAATGGTAAGAAATAGTGTAGTTGATGGACATGCTTGGTTAGAGAGATAGGAAAATTAACAACATACAAAATCTAATTTGACGTGATTTTGGAAAACACTCTTGAATATAAGATTTCACATGGCCATTAATAAAAGATTGTACATAAATATTTTCACTACCAATGAATTTGATAAATCCAATCAAGAAGTATTTTCAATGTTTGTGAATTTGATAAGTAATTTTCCTTGCCTAACTCCATACTTATTAGGTATCATAATTACACACCAAAGTTCTCCTTATCTTTTTGCTTGGGATTGGTAACTCTGCACCAGCCATATATGTTCACTTTAAAAGAAATTTTTCATAATAATTTTGTGCATACCTTTACCGAGTTCATACTTATTAGGCATTCACCTAGACTTGGAAGGTCGGCTCAAGACTGTTAAGGTCAAATTATAGCCATAGATTGATAGTAATTGATGCATATATTTAAGGAAGTGATTTTATTTTGTTTTTCAATAGCATACCTATATTCAATAATCCTTACTTGACAAGTTGAGATAAGCATACCTTAAGTTGTGGGTCTGTAGCATACCTTTTTTCACCCTAAAACAAGCTAATGTCCTTACCTAACAAGTTGAGACAATATGTGTCAAATTTTAAGTTCACAATGATATTGTTGAGAATTGGAAGAAATAAGTTGGATATACTAGCCATGCTTAGTTACAATGTGATTTCTTGCAATCTAGTGTTGTTAGGGTGAAAGAGAAAAAATGCCATAAATTTGTACATAAAACTACTTTTTCGCTTTTTGAATAGGTTACAAGAAATGCCAATATTGCATTATGTTCACAAGAATCTATTGGTAAATGTATTCTAAATTGATCAATAGAGACTCTTCTATGTTCTTATACTTTTGTCAATCATAAATGCAATGGTTTGAATTCAATAGAAATTCATAAGTTGATGGAAATGTGTTCTCTATTAACATACTTTTATCAATCATAAATACAATGATTCGAGTCCAATAGCAAGTCATAAGTTGATGGAAATATGTTTAATAAGAAGGTAGGTGAAGATCATATTGTTATTCATCTTTAGGATCTCTTGGGTAACACTTATTCATCATACTCATTGTACTTATGCAACAGTACCATTAGACATACACTATTTTTGGGGATAGTTTTTTCATGGCATTGACCCAAAGCATTGTCTAAGAATATTCAAGTCACGGTTCTAATAAGATCCTATATCGAGACTATTCAATTTAAACTCTATCATTTTGTGAATGTTGTCTTTTGTAAGCTTTTCTTTGTATAAGAAATGACATTATTGAATAGTTAATAGCTTGGAGATTGCATTTAGGGATTTAAATATATGTTATTTAGTCCAAATTTTGTTTGAAATCTTGATCATTTTTAATAATTAAATTATTGAACCTGAATCATTATTTAGTGCCAACTACATATATGTTGGATTTATGATAAATATCATTTTGTGTCATCTGAACATGCATGGGTAAGGGATGAAATATTGTTACTCTAATACTACAAAGTTGGCAAAGTGTGAGAATCACTCTTTTATTACCAGAATGAGTGAGCGTATTTGTTGGGCAAATGATGAATGATGCACTACATCAGTAGATGTTGTTCTTTCATGAATCACATATATTTTTGTTCCCAATATAACATTTGAAATTTCTCTATGCGACATGTATTCCCTTAGTCTAGGTTTGTGCACATTGTTCATGTTTTCTTTTAAAGGATGGTCACTAAGATATTAACATTTCTATCAGTATGCCTATATATTCAAAGCTTTTATTTCCTTTTTCATTTCCATGTAATTGATATTAATTTTGAACATATGAACTCTTCTTGATAGTTATTTCAAATCTAAGAACTAACAAAGGTATCAGTTTTGTGCAACTCACAACAACTGTTCTAAAATTTATTGCAGAATTTTGTTTTGAATAAAGTTCAATGATTGCCATTTGACTCTTCTTCTCCAAACAATATTATCCTTTTTTGTGTGGTAAGCAAGTTGATTGTGGCATTTGGAACAAGGGTATTATATCCTCCAACACCTTCTGATATATATACTTATAAGTACAAGGGTATTTGGATCTCATTGACAATTCTAAATAGGGTCAGAGTTTGGAACAGTCGGCTAATTTTATTTTTAGTGTTTACCATTTTATTGACTACTATATGATAGGAAAGAAATTTAGTTTTGCATCTCCAATTTTATACAAGTCCCAAGGCATTTAGATCTCTTTGACAAAGTTGTACATGTAAAAAAAAACAATTTATTGGGTTGAGGATGTGAATTTCATGATAATAGAACCTAAATAATTAATATATCAATGACATATCTAGTTTGATCATATTTTCTCTATCCTTTCCTTCTATGAAATTCACATAATAGTGTGTTTTAAATGAAATTGTACTTGTCTCAATTCTCTCCATTCACAATTTACATTTGTAAATGATCGCAATTAATGTGATATTATTTGTTATTTGAACCACTTCTTAATAATATTATAGGTAATATAAGTAGAAATAATTCACAACTTTGAAATCAAATGTGTGGATCTAATTTCGAATTTACTTATTTGGTACACCATTGGCTAGAAACTATGTAAATTTTGGTGTATATTCTAATTACATGGAGATAGAGCACTTGCAGATGTTCTAGGTGTTGTGTTGAAGATGACATTATCGATTCCACTGGTTGATGTATTGGCATTTCAAAAGGTAAAAAATATATTCCTCTTTGGAAGAAAACTTGAAACAAATCAAGAGGAGAGATTAGAATCATTGGAAAAGGGATCTGTATGTTTGCATGTCATGTGTTGAATTCTTCAACACACACACACACACATATAATTTCTTATCTTATGATAGCTTTATGCATTGCATTGACATATCTTTGGGTGCATTTTTTATGGAAAGATTTTTTGCTATAATTTGTGTTTCTCCTTGTAACCTTTGTAGTAAAACTGTGAATTTTTCTCCCTTGCACATCTTGCATGCAAGTCTACACATTTGAAACTTGACGCAATTCACCCTCCTCATCATAAAGGTCGTCTTTCCTATTTTTCATCAGTTGGGTGTTGGCATTTGGTCATGTTCTGGGAAACATAAGTGGGAGAATCATATGCACTAATCCCTAAACACTCCTTGATATTCCTCTTCCTGCCCTACATGGTTGTGACTTGATCTGAACACATGATGTTCTTGTTGGTAGCTTGCTTATTGCTTTCTCCACAAGATAACCTCTATAAGATCAAATGTTGGTGTTTTTCACCATCTCTCAACACCTTCATATTTATTTACAAAATTTAAAGCAAGCCCTAAATATTGATAGTATATATAGATAGAGAGAGTGCACATCTCGCTATTGAGATGAAGACCTTGGGAACTTTGAATGTTGAAAACACCTTAAAAGAACATTTAAAATAATTTGTTTATTTTTTTTAATAATCTTTTCGATATCACCTCTAGAGAGAAAAAAATGAAATTGTCTCTATAGATACAATAATAGTTTTGTTCCATATTGTCTTTAAAGAGACAATTTTTAAGACAATAATTTGAGACACTCGCTTAAAAACAATATTTACGGCAATACACAAGTTTTTTTTGTCTTGCATTAAAACAATTTAGTCAAAAAATGTCTTAAATATTGTCTTAAAACCCCCCTCTATGTAGTAATTATGGTAACATAGTCACGCATGATCAACCATAATCACACATGATCAACCATCATTGACCATGAATTAGATCTCTTTATGTTATAATTTGAGATAAATTTTAAGTCAGCAACTCATGTCAAAGTTGGATATGATATTAAATTTAAACATAGTGTCACATGATATAATATAAGTCAACCTCCTAGTGTCATAAAGTCTAGCAGGGAGAGTGATAGTCTAAAATGGACAAGTGTTGTCCACATTTTTTAAATATGCTAGGACATATTTAACTATAGTCAGATATAGTTAACCAATTTCAATCATGGTCAACCCTAATAATCCTTGGTCATACATGATCAACCATGCTCAAACAAGTTCAATCATGGTAAACCATAGTAAAAGAAATCCAATAAAGGTAAATCCTTGCGAAACAAGATCAAACAGAATCAAACCATAGCTAATGGTAAAACATTGTCCACCATTCTCAAACATGTCAAGTATAGTTAGACATGATTAATCATTGTGAAACCATTGCTAACCATGGTAAACTATAGTCAACATAGAAAACCATGGTCAAAGATAGTTTAACATAGTTAAAAATGTTAAACCCAAGTCTACCCTAATTAAACATGTTTAACCATAGGCATAGACTGAAACATGGTCAACCATAGTAAAAATTTATCTAACATGGTCATCCAAATTCAAACATGGTTAACCATATTTAACCACTAATTACAATCAATCACAACCATTTATAGTCAATCAAAGTCAACTATAATAAAAATTAGTCATTGATAGTCAAAATTAGTGAATTCTGCTTGATTAATGTGAAGAAAAGTCAACCATAGTCAAAACATGTTCAATTATGTTCTTCCACATTTAGGAAATGTTAGCCATAATCAACCATGCACAATCATAGTCAGCAAACACCAACTACATTCACCACTATAGTCAACCATTATCATCATCCATAGTCACTCATGGAATGAGAGGTTCATTGGGTAGGCAATATTATAGCATGTGAGTTCATATTGGCGATTTAATACTCTAAAAAATGGAAGCAATATGTTTCCTACTATATAAGGGTCAAGGGGTATTTTTAATATATTAAAAACATATAGATATTAAGTGGTTTTATAATTATGTATCTAGGGGCATGAATATGGTTTTGGGGGGTTTAAATTGGCCCTTCATGTCAATGTGACTACAAGTGTTAAATCACATTAGTGATCAAATAAGTATGATATATGTGTGAAGGTGATGGGAATCCAATTGTGTTTGGAGTTAGAGTGGTGATTGAAAATGTATGATATGTGAGTGAATTTGGTGTGAAGTCAATTGGAATGACTATGTATGAAGTTGGGGGTTGTTCCCCTTCTTGAAATATTTTATTTTACTAAGAATTAATGGGAAAACAAAAAGCTTGGATATCTAGTGAAAATAGGGTTTTCTTAATTGGAAAGGTGTATTGGGAGGTGGGTTAAATAAAATTATTTTTGAAGGCATTCCTTAATATCTAGTGAAATTAGGGATATTCTTTAATATGTTATGATGACATGTGCTATGTCATAGGTTCATAGAGTGTTCATCCCCCGAGAATCATGGTCATTTATTGTAAGTTCCACTTAACTAAAATCAAGTGTGGCCAAGGATAGTCTAGTATTGTCATCCATGGTTGAACATAGTCAACAATGTTCAACAACTATTGACTATTGTTCCACCATCATCAAACTTAGTCAAACCATGGTCAACCATATCATTCATAATTAAACATGATCAACAATAGTTAACCATAGTCAAACATGGTAAACAAAGATAGACCATGGACAACCATAATCAACATCATAAATATTAGTTTTTGTTAATATATGTTGATTGATTTTTTTATATTTTTTAATTAATAACTCTTATGCATATATCAACCACCTTTAATAATGTGATTGTATTATCAAGTAACATGTTTATTTATTTTTAGCTTAAAAAACATGTTAGTAATCATTTTTAGCTTAAAACATGTTAGCTTAACATGGAAGAAAATACAACCCTTATTTACATCCCATACAAATGAATAGCCCATAAGATGAAGAGATTATGCAACTGGAAACCAAGAGTTAAACGTGTTTAGATCTAACCAATGAATGAAGTCATTACCAACAACTAACTACAACATCAATGACCCCTTTTTCATCATTCACATCCCCACTTCATCTTTAGTGATCAGAGCCCTTGCTTCCATGAGAATGTAGTCAACGTTTTTTTTGAAAGAGCGAAGGCTTTGTGCTCAGAATAGTGCTATGAGCAATGCCAAGGTACAATGGGCAATGCTGGTGATGAAGATTTGAACGAATTAGATGGATTAAACACACAATCAAGTTAGGGATGGATAGAAGAGGGTGACGACGAAGAGGTCATTCTCGATGATGAATAGGTGGCCATTATTAATGACGAGAAAGAGGTCGTACTTGACGACGAGGAGGTGGTTTGATCAACTTCAATACGTAGCTTTTTATTAGTTCACTGTAGTTTTGAAAAGCCACAATTTCGAAATAAAAACGTCTTTACTTGGAGAAAGCAACTCCAATATGTAGCTTTTTATTAGTTCACGTAGCTTTGAAAAGCCACAATTTCGAAATAAAAACGTGAAAGAGAAGAAAGAGTTCTTTATTAGGACACTACTTTTGGGTTTGAAAAATGAACATGACAATGAAATAGAAGAAAAATATGGCCTTGTGTATCAGTCACTTTTCCTTGAAATGCTTTTCAAGGAGGACCATTTGTTACATCCACGTGACGGATGAATGTTTGCAATCAAGGAGTAATATAGGCCCCATGTCATATTGAAGGGTGGGTATATTATATTGAATTACTAATTTCCAACAATCGCTTGAAAGAAATTAATTCTTTCTTAGTGTTAAACAGAGTTATAATTACGAACAAATATATTTACATAAATAAAGTGGAACAAATTTGACATTAGGTTGATTATGCTCCTCTACAAAGCAGCATGATAATGTCGTGTCTTTTTATCATATCAGCAGCGCTAATATGAAGGATTACAGCCAATTTGTGTCGAGAATTATAACAGTTGTACGGTTTATTTAAAGCGATTAGAATCATTACTAACGATTGTACAACTTTATAAACAGTGAAGTATCTGCTTTATAAAAAGTCAATTAGCTGGTTGGAGGGCAGGAATTTGACAGGCAAATTGAGGTAATTCGTTTGTCAAATACTGTAAAAAAAAAACGGTCATGATTATGCTTAAAAAAGTGTTAAAACTAGTTATAGAGATGTCAAAATCATTAAACTGGATTAGCTGGTTGGGAATGTATTTTGATGGATTTTTGTATGCTTTTAGTGGGGAATGGTATTTACCCATGATATTTCTAGTTTTCTAAGCGAGTGTTAGAAATAATGAAGTGGTTGTCGTTGATGAGCAACACCAAGATGTGAAGATGTGAATGCTTTCCAAAAAGAGCTGAAGCATTGAGGGCTTATTGATCTCCCTTCTCACTATTAAGCAAATATATTTATAAGATTACATAACATATTTATAGGATTACATAACACATATTTATAGGATTACATAATAGCAAAACCATGGGTAAATAATATGGGTCACCAAATACTATAGACCACTAATTTTAGGTAATGCAACCAATTCATATAGTCAATTAACTAACTAATTAATGCAGATACTAGTCTGTTGAGATTACAATTCTTAACCAGAAAGCTGTTAAATGACTCTTAAATAAGTTTCGCCTGCTATTGGTAGCTTTTTCTTTACCATAAAATCAAACTAGCCACATTCAAAAACAAGCGTGACATCACATGTAACCAGCACTCTATAAGATATCATTGCAACTTCAATCTAATCTTAACTAAAACACTAACAATTTCCATCGACAATGACTACGGTTCGTCGAGATTGAAGAGATATTCCACGCAGAATCGGAAGTTAGTTACAATGCAGATCCCCGTAACAACTATACCAGCGCAATCTAAGGGAAGCGCGCAGCAGAATCTTTAATGGTGATATAAAAAATCATGAAATGTACATCAGTACCAAAAAAGTTCGATCTGAGTTTGGCCAACTAGCATAAGTGAAGTCCCACGATAAGACATAAGTGCGCTTCATAATTGACTTTTCCAGCTAGGGTTTTTGACTAAATCCTCTCTGTGGACCCAATGGCTGGAACGTCACGGCTTTTACGTTGACACTCGATGTTCTAACGTCTCCGGATTCACATCTTGTAACGACTGAAGTTGAAAGAAAAAAGATGGACACCATGTGCGATCCATATTCAAGAAAAAAGTTGAAAGAAAAAAGATGGACACGATGTGCGATCCATATTCAAGAAAAATGAATGGGAGCAGGTTGGACAAGGCAGACCCACAAGCATGTGCGAGCGCACTATGTAAAGAATCTAACAAACAATTCACGACTTCAAACATAATGGCGGGAAGAAGTTTCAATCTATAAATATGAAATCTTTACTTCTCTCCATCTTGTGTTCTCGTCTGCTCAGATGCTCAGAAGCTAATCTAGTCCTGACTGAGCTTAACATCGAAGATATAGTCGATAATGGCGTCTAGCACTAAAGTTCTGTGCTTATATGTGCTTGCCTTGAGCCTGTTTGTTTGGAGCATGGAGGCTAGGGAGGGCAGATTCTTTAACAAAGAGCCTGCCTACGAAAACCCTAATGGCGGCAAAAATACCGCTGGTTACGGAGAAGGCTACACCACCAGAGGTGTAGATAACGCTTACGGATCTGGTTCGGGTAATGGCTACGGTTCCTACCGGGAGCAGGGAAACGGTAATGGGTATGTATATGGCGACAGCGAGGTTTCCCGCACCGGTTCTGGGAGCGGAGCCGGCTATGGAGAAGCTGGGACGGGCTATCGTTCCGGTTCGGGTAAAGCTGGTGAGTACTATTCAGAAAACGGGTTCGGGAATGACGCGGGTGCCGGATACAAAGAGAATTCTGTGAAGGGCTCTGGTTATGGAGCAGGCTCTGGCTACCGTGGTGAAGCTTATGGTTCGGGCTCTGGGTCTGGGTCCGGCTCCGGGTCTGACTGGCATGGCTCTAATGGCGGCTATGCCCAAGGTGGTGATCAATACGCCTCGGGCTACGGTGAACGTGCAGAAAGCAATGGCTCCTACCGTTCAGGTTATGGTGGTGGCTATGTCACTGGTTCTGGTAACGGTAATGGCTACAAAGAGGGCTCTGGCATTGGCAACGCAGAATATGTTGCCAACAATGGTTATTATAAGGAAACTCCTTAATACATATCCCGATCCCGGACGTTGGTAGTAAAGGCCGCCTAAGGTTCTTTGAGCATGTATATGACTCCATTTGCGTTTTATTTGAGTTGCTGATAAGCTGGCCACATATTCCAGACCTTCGTAACAAGGCTGGCTAAAGTGTTTTTTTATATGTATATGGTTTGATTTGTGTTTTTAATTGACTTTCAGAGTCACCATAGCTTGTTTTTCCAGCAACGAATGAAAAAAAATATCACGATTATGACTTTGGCATTATTAGGATTGAAATGTTATTGTACTATCATAGATTTATTATTAAGCGTTCAGAAGTATCATCTTTTATGATTTATTATTAAGCGTTCAGAAGTATCATCTTTTATGATTTATTATTAAGCGTTCAGAATTATCATCTTTTTTTAAATATAAATGATGAGATGGTGTATAATATAATGTTTATAGCTTAAATTTATCTAATTTATATTATTTAAAATATTTTAAAATTAATTTGACAAACAAATTACTTTTCAAATTATTTTAAAACTAATTTGACAAATAAATTACTTTTTATAATATTTTTTATACAATGATTTATTTTATATTATTATTATTTTATATCTTAACATCTTTTTAATTTAATTTATTGGGGACGGAATTCCATTTGAACTATACATACATCTCACTGCTAACGTCAAACGTTCTCAAATCCACAAATTTACAAGAAATATTTGATGTGACGGGCTCTTCGGGTGACATAATCATACTTTTCACATACTCTCTTTTATCACTCTTAATATTACTACCAGGGATCAAATTTGAAGGGCGGGTCTTAATTTCAAATAGATGGTTATATATTCATGTGGCCCTTTGACGGAAGGGATTCCAAAATAACTCACCTTTCAAATGACAATAATAAATTAATTACATATTTCAATTAAAAAAGGTGTTAAAACTTTTTTTTAGCATTTTAATTAGCACAAAGACAATCATACAGAATTATTACATTGTACAACTAGCATAACTAAAAAACACTAGCTTTGTGATTCTAACAAAGTGAGATTTGAGACTTCTACCAATCCAACAATCAAAGGATCCACGACTGTGGGTAGCTGTCAAATTTAAATTCATCCAGTAGGGGGATGAACAAAATCCAGAACTGATGGCATTGCAGTGGAATGGAAAGGTCAATGTTGATTAGAAGGCTTTGGCGGTTAGGATCCCTCCTGTTTGGACTGTTCAACTAATTTATATCCCAAAAACTTTCAAAATTCATTAGAGTTGATGGGATCTAAATTCTGAAAAGATTGTAATACTATTAGCGTTCAACTACTTCCCAAAACTCTACACTTTTTGTTTAAAAAATTCCAGTATTTCTTATAACTAAACCCAAATGTTTTACCTTCAATCATCGAGTGACTCAGATTTATTCCAATATGAATTTCAATGCTTTAAATAGTATGTCTCATACATCCACAAAATTATAGCGCTACATGCAATTCGCCACAGTTATACTTATACTAATTTATGTTAGGCATATTCCTCTTTCAAAAGACTTGACCCAAAACAAATCAAATTCCATATTTCAACCCAAACAAACATAATTACCCAAAAGTGAATGTTCTTCCCAGAGAACCATTTGCTTCTCCATGGCAATGGAAAACATAGTTTATAAGGTAAACATAATTCACACAAAACAAAGTTTCATAGGCCAAGCACATGTACACTAATAGATTCTTTAACAACACATTTGAGCTACACTTCCACAAGATTCCCACAAGAAGGATTTATATCCAAATTGCATGGGTACGATAAGGATGAAATATTTTTGAACTATTAATTAGTACAAATTTAGAGCCTGATTATCAACAACAATGTTAATGTTACAATTGCTAAATGTAGTTTTTCTTCTAATTCATTAGTCTAGCTTTAAATATGAAAGCCTGAAAACCTGATATGGGGAATGTTATCGGTTTTTCAAAATATGGACCGAAAGGGAAATATAGGGAAATTTTGTTAGAGGTAAATTTGAGAACCTAATTACTGTAAATTTGGGCCTTGTCTGCGAAGCTTGTGAAATCCATGTGTTTGCGGAATAGCAACGGGCCAATGCCTACCAAGGGCAATGTCTTAACTACCTCTACGACCTCTGGAAGCAGTAGAAACAACTCCTCCCTGTCCCAGAAGGAGACCTGCTTACACAACCATATGTGTGCATTGTGCATTGAAGGGGTTGAAAGTGAAGGACAAGACATTGAACGTGACCACCACTGCTATGGACCAACCCATGAATAAGTCGTAGACAGGAACAATGCGCGGGAGGAGGCAGGCTCATGTATTCGGAGCATTCACATCCAACTAGCTACCTCATGAGAATCTCCGTGGGATCACTCATTTTGTCAAAGAGATCGAATAACTTGGGCATCATGGCATGGGAGATCTTGTTGGTGTCTTGAAAACCCGTCACTAGAGGAGCTTCAAGTTTAATATAAATATGATGTGAAATATGGTTGAAGTTGATCCCACATAAGCACCAGTTTCGATAGAAGCACTCATTAAAGGACCAATTCTAGTGTCGACTAACCGAGCTTACCTAGTGTATCTATCACCAAAGAAGTACCCATCAAACTACCCCACAGTTCCACCAAAGGAATTCCTAGTTAACCTAATTTCGCACTCATACACGTATGAAAAACACTCACATCCTTTATTAATTAAAACTTGAACGATTATTCAGTAGTGTGTTTGTATTTGCACGGCTGGCTGCTAGTCGATCGAGGATTTCACTGATGATTTTGTTTTTTAATTCTTGTTGGTGTTCAGAAAAATAGTTGGCAGAGGAGCTTCAGGTTTAATATTAATACGATGTGAAATATTTAATGTTGCAGTTGAACATCCCATTATATTTTAATGTTCGTTGAGGGCTCATTAAAGGCTAGTTTAACCATGCCATTCTCCGTAGTCTGAATTCAGTTGAACCATGTTGCATTTCAACTTCGGTCATCCTGGAGGTTGGAATAAGTAGATAACCATCAAGGAACTTGAGCCGTAAATGAGTCTTCACTTTTAAATCAAATAAAAAACCAATTTTTACGGGAGTCCTTTTGATGAAATTTTAATTTAAATACTCCCCTTTTTATTAAAATGACAAAAATAAAAAACCACATTTTAAATGACGGGAAAATTTTAAATGCCACTTCACAGACAGGCTCCTGGCCTTTTGACGGGTTGTGACAACTTGAATTTTGATCCCTGATTACCATCATTCCATATCAACATTTTATTCATTAAAACCATCTAATATGAAAGTTTTGGTTTTCATGAGGGCCCCATAGTGTTTTTCCATGATCACTTTTGTTGTCTTTGTTGTAGCGGGAGACATATAGTGAATTGGCAGGGGGTTCAGGTTATGTATGTGCTTTTTAGCTATCGACTAATTGCAATGTTGAATATATTTGGTATTAATTTGATTTTTATGATAATTATATTATTTTGAAGATGATTGGGGGAGGCTTTGTTGTTGTCAGCTTTGGGATTTGGATTTTAGTGGACTAATCTCCTTTGTGACCACGTCGTTAACGATAATATTTCTCCAAATTGTTATGGTTGTCAATCGGTTGGTCGTCTGCAGCAGAAGGTGGTTCCTCTGTATATTATTTTCCTTGCTTGGTGGTATGGGTGTTTGGTAGAGTCAAGTGGTGTTTGCTGGTTGCAGGCTCGTTTGTCGTCAGTCTTTGGTGATTGTGGCTGTGTGTTATGGGTGTAGTAAAGGTAAGTAATGTGTTCCTATCTTTTTTTTTATTTATAGGTGGTATGATAAGAGTATCAAATGAATTTTGGCTTCTTGCACTGAACTCAATGATAGATTTTGTGTAAAAAATAATATGAATATAGTATAAAACATATTTTGTTGATCAATTTGCAGTGTGTTTTTGGGAATATTGGTTTTTTTGTGGTTTTCATTTGAGGGTTTCTTGGTTGTGGTCTCATTGTGGTTGGTTTAGGGTTTAGGAGTTTTTATTCTGTGTTTTATTTCCCAATTTCTAAATTATTTAGCAAGTTGGGCCCCAGTTTTTAGCATGTAGTGTTGATGTATAGTGCCTTCTCTAGTGATGTGCTAATCACTTGAGTAGTGCTAGGAAGAAAAACCAATGGCCAACTGACTGAGTGAATGGTAATATGTAATAATGGTCTTGAAATTATCAGGCATCTAGTGATCTAGTCGGTGTATTCACTATTACATAGAGGGGGTTTTGAGGCAATTTATTTAAGATAATATTTGTGTAAATTGTCTCAACTTGAGACAAAAATAATTGTTTATTGTCTTAAATATTGTCTTTGGGGAGTTCCTTAAATTATCGTCTTAAACTAAATTGTCTTTGTTTGAGACTATCAAAACTTGTGTATTGTCTTAAAATATTATCTCTATAAAGGAAATATAGAACAAGCCAATTATAAACCATATTGTCTCAAATATTATTTTTCCACATAGAATGCAAATATTTATAAAACAACACTGTACATATCAATGATATAGATTTCTTGGATGACACAAAAAATAACACTAACTTATATGCTGGAGGGGTTTCAGGGAGGACAACGCCTTTACCTAGATGTTGAATAATGAATAGGTTTTTGTTTGAGGAGTTGAGGTCTTTATAAGAAGCTAACAAGGCTCTTTCCTCGAGCTGCCGCACTTTCAAAAATTTAGGGATGGAAAACATTTTCTTCAAGATTTGGTGATCTACACTGCATAGGACAGCTGACTTATTTGATGACGGAATTTCTATTTTACTAGGAAATTACTATTTGGCACAACAAGCTATAACATCGAGGAAGTATACTGATTCAGGGCATACTATCCTATCCAGTTTAGACTCCCATAGGTGCAAGTGGTCCTGGTTTGAGCTAGCTAATGATCGTGCCTCTTCCTATATTGAATTTAGGTTTCCATCGTGTACTTTTGTATCAAATACCATAGTCTCGCTATCTTCAAAATATTTATCAATTGCAAACAAGGATTCAGGATTTAGGATTTTGGACTACTAGTCCATGGCTAAGCTTCAGTGTGCACTTGGATTGTACTGGCTAGAATTTGATATTTATTAATTAGGGTAGATAGATTGTACTTTTAGGTAAATCAATGATTTGGGAGAATGGGAAGTATTAAAAATTACCCTGGAATAGTAGTCAAGAGTTGCTTTTGGGTGTGTGCAAGAAGTTGAGGGTCTGTTTTGGCGCGTTAGATGCAATACAAAACTGAAAAAATAGACATCCATCAACTTGCATGGATATTTTGAGACACTTACACAATGAATCTTGCGATTAGTAAAAAACAAGAAATGTAGGAAATTGAATGACCTTTCCAAATATATTTTTTCTTCTATTCAAAATGGTGTTAACTATCTAAAGTTAGATAAATTTTAACGGGCACTTTTTATTTTTGTGACAAATTATAAGGTATATGTTTTTGTGGGTGCAGCGTCTGAGTGTCTAAATGATGGAATAAACTTATGAAAATCGGTATACATATAGAGAACATATAGGACTAGTGCACGACTATTTTTCCAATAATAAAAATAATATTTAATTTTTATTTTTTTTAATTATCTAAGAGATCAAACCTTGAAAACGGTACATCATTTGTGGGTGCAGCGTTTGAATGTATTAATGCAATTATTTGGAAATGGGTTTTTTATAACATGTAGAGATTGGTGTTCTTTAGTGCACCATACAATTTTTTTTTAAATGGTTGAGAAACGAAAGAGATATGGACGAAACACTACTAGTGTGTTTTTTGAGTTGAGGAGTGATGACAAAAGATAAATAAGAAAAAAATAGAAAAATTATGTATTCTTGTTAAAATTTGCATATTTAGAATCTGCAAAAAAAACCATATCTGTTTCTAAAATCTCATAAAAAATGGAGGTTTGCAGCATAATCAGACGAACCATTAAACACGAGCATATTGAAAATTTGGATATAATGTTGAATTAGCCACGGTTGATCATACTCCAAGGCACAGGCATGTTGAATCCGAAGCAAAGTACAAAGCAGACACATAGGCATAGGAATTCCACGAAAGTATGGGTGGAGGCTTGGCCTTATCATTTGGAGGGAATAATTTTTGATTTTAAACAATACGCGAGCGTGATTTAACTAGCCAAAATGCGTGCGCGTTATATAGAAACAAAACATGTGCGCGTTATGTGGAGACAAATTGCATGTGCATTTTGTAAAACCAAAAATAGCGTTCATCATCATCTTCAACTTCATCATCATCATCATCATTAACATGATCATCGTCTTCAACTTCGTGAACATCATAATCACCATCGTCGTCATCAACATCATCATCATCATCACCTTCCTCATCATCTGCATCATCATCGCCATTGTCATCATCATCATCATCATCACCTTCCTCATCATCTTCATCATCATCACCATTGTCATCATCATCACCTTCCTCATCATCTTCATCATCATCACCTTCATCATCATCTTCATCATCATCACCATTTTCATCATCATCATCATCATCAACATGTTCATCATCTTCATTATCTTCATCTTCATCTTCATCATCATCATCATCACCACCTTCCTCATCATCATCATCATCATCATCATCATCATCATCGCCATCATCATTATCATCATCCTCATCCTCATTATCATTATCATCATCCTCATCCTCATCATCATCATCACCTTCGTCATCACCATCATCATCATCATCATCATCATCATCATCATCATCATCACCATTAACATGAACATCATCATCACCATCGTCGTCATCATCATCATGAACATCATCGTCATCACCATCATTGTCATCATCATCATCATCACCATCATCATCATCATCAACATCGCCATGATCATCATTATCATCTTCATCATGTTCATCTTCATCATCATCATCTTCACCATCATCACCTTCATCATCACCATCGTCATCATCATCATCATCACCATTGCCATCATTGCCATCATCATAATCATCACCATCAACATCATGAACATCATGAACATCATCCTCATCATCATCCTCATCATCATCACCATCAACATCATGAACATCATCATCATCATCATCATCATCATCATCATCATAGTCATCATCATCACCATCAACATCATGAACATCATCATCATTCATCATCATCATCCTCATAATCATCATCCTCATCCTCATCCTCATCATCATCATCACCTTCATCATCATCATCATCATCACCATCATCACCTTCATCATCACCATCGTCATCATCATCACCACCACCATTGCCATCATTGCCATCATCATCATCACCATCAACATCATGAACATCATCATCCTCATCCTCATCATCATCACCATCAACATCATGAACATCATCATCATCATCATCACCACCATCAACATCATCAACATCATCATCATTCATCATCATCATCCTCATAATCATCATCACGATCAACATAATGAACATCATCATCATCATCCTCATCATCATCACCTTCATCATCATCATCATCATCATCCTCATCATCATCATCTCCAACAACAACATCATCATCCTCATCCTCATCCTCACCATCACCATCACCATCAACATCATCTTCATCATCTTCATCATCATCATCTTCATCACCTTCATCATCACCATC